>ML815376.1:49837-80057 GCA_009831015.1 Picea engelmannii
TCATCCATCAACTTGGGCATAGATTCCCTCCACCACCATTGCATCTGTCTATTACCTATTGCTTCATGGCATCATAGAGATGCATAGTTTTCATTCTTATCTCATGACTCATCCTTAGTGAGCACTAATGACTCATAGCACTAGTCCCTCACAACCTAGACATCATCTACAATAATAGTGCACATTATTATATGGAGATAAAGTTACTGCCTCTTTTCATGACACTACTAACTCCTTTCAACACATAGACAATGAATTACTCCATTCCACCCCTTTATCTCTCTATGGTTTGGCTCTTATTTCCCACATATCATGTAATGCACCTCTATGGTCATCCAATTTTAGAATCAAAATAAGAGGGATACTCTCCCCAACTTGCTTTGCTCTATCACCATTATGTAGTTCATTCTCAAATTTGCATCAACACCTTTATTGGTGTACTCATCTTGGGTAGTAGTGACTCATCCTCAACACTTCATATCACATCTAATATACTTGGATTTATTTCTAGTACTAAATAACGACATTTTATGTGATTCCCTTCTTAAGTTGAGAGGAAAGCGATGATGCTTTCACACTACACTAGGAGGAAATGATGTAGATATCTAGGGTGACCTCACTAATGTTGGAAATGTGTTATATTCTTTGCATGGTTATTTCCATGTTATAGGGACCCCTTTCTTAAAGGGTTAGGGGTGTGTTACATCTCAAATTCACCTCAATGTACCCTACATTTTTTCACCATATGTGACCATCATATAAGCAGATTATGTGCCTTGTTGTTCCATGACGAGCCAAAAGTGTGAATGTATTTTCACTCATGTATTGTATTGAACCATGCTTAGATGTTATATGTATTGGTAGGGGGATTATGTGGTATCTCCAAACCCCATGTGGTTATTCATGACCGATCCTTTTTGTCCCCATTCAAGATATGATTTTGCTTTTATGGCTACGGTTGATTTCCCCTTGACGCTAGTAACTCTCATCATGTTGGTCATTTATGATATAGGTTAGGTATGCAACCATATTGGCATGGATCTACTAGGACACATGATCTAGGGGAGCTACATAGTCTCTTTTACTCCTTTGTATATGATGTAAAAGTTTTTCTACTTGAAAAGATTGTCACACCTTTGTAAAGAACACTTATTCTATTGCTAAACATAATTCCATCTCTTGTGTATTCATCACAATTTGTCCATCTACCATCCGAGATGATTATTCTTTGTTCACTCAATTTCACATCTCTCGAGGCAGTGTCACAGTTCTCGAGGTAGTAAAAATTTTGAGGCATTGGTCACATCCTTTGAGGAAAATTTGGGCTATTATTGCACACGTGGACATCCTCCACACATGCCACATTGGAGATCCTAGAGCGTCATTCTTCATCCACCATTTTTGGAGGTGTCTCTCACATGATTTGAGGGCTGACCCACACATGTGGGGTTTATTATATACATCTGAGTGTTTTTGGTGATGATTTGACTTGGAGATGCATCTTCCTTTCCTTGTGGAGCATATTTTCTTGACTTGAGGGCTTGGTCATACCTTGGAGATTCCTTTTGAGCATTCCTTGTGCACATTATGAGGAGGCCATCAAATTTTGAGGCCCTTCTCCACATTTTCACAAGGTCTTTCCACTTAGAGGAGAGAAAATTGGAGCTTTGCTTTCTTGGGAGGTTACTTCACCATGTTTTGAAGTCTCCACATCAGTGTTTCCTTAGAACGTTGGGCTAGGAGAGAAAATCGACCCCATTCTTTGTGGGATCTTTCTCTTTCGTGCGGGTTTTATGTACATGTGGCATCATCAATTATGCACTGACTTAGTCTCCTTCTTTGTGTGTATGGAAAGTATTCTTTGTTAGTTTCCTAGGACAAGCATAGGGAAAATGGATTAATAAAGATTGACATGGATGTAGAAGACTCCTCTATAAATAGAGGCTCTCCTCTCATTCCAAATTGTTGTCAATTTTTGGATCATTTGTGACTACAATTAATAGAAAATATTCATTTTGAGTTTTTGGTGTCAATTCTGGGAGCTTCTCTTTCTTGGTTATCTTCTTCTTGAATTAAATGTTTGTTATGGTGATTCACAACTTCTACTAGCTTTCAAGATCAATCCATTTGAGGAGTTACCTAATTAATTGGAGATAAGATGTTTTAGGGTTTGTTTCTTCTTCTCTTGTTAACTTGGGTAAGTAATTAATCCATTGCTTTATTTTTCCTCTTAGTTCCTTGGCAAGGTTTTTTAAGAATTTTATTTAAGTTATAATTGATCTTGTTGGTGAAGGGTTTTTCCCTTTCAGGAATTGTTATAACCCTAAATTGCACCAGACATGCATACCTGGCATCAGGCCATCTTACTTGCTATTTTTGCCAAGCCATCATTGAACATATCTTCTAAATTTTATTTTTTTTGAAGATGTACGCGCCTTGCACCAATACTGCCCACGTACACACGCTTGTTGCACCATTACAACCCACGTATACTTACAAAAAGAGCGAAAAATAAAAAGTTGCAATGGGATATGGGTTTTCGGGTAGTTACCTAACCATTTGACCACCCATAGCCGGTCACCCAACCAAATAACTATCTTTTTGGCCTATAAAATAAAGTGTTGGGGTCCCATTCCTAGAAGAATAATGAGAGCAAAGAAACTCTGCCCATTTCAGTATTACCCCTTTACCCCAATATTTTGCAACCACATTGTGAGTTTGAGCCAGAATTCCCTTTTCAACCCTTTTTCCTCCATTGAAAACCCTTTCCATTTCCCTAGAGAGAACTGAAGATGAGAAGAATACATGGAAGCATTTGGTGCATGGTGAAGAGGATCCCAGGACCAAGTTCAAGGAGTAGTTGCTTGTCTCGTATTGTAAGCGACTTTGTGAGATTAATATAAAGAAATAATTTTTCCGTACCGCCAAATGATGTCTTCAGTCTTCATGATTTATATCTAACCCACTAATCGATATATATAATGCATGCTTGTAGTTTCTTGTTTGTCTTATGGTGAATGCAGGTTGGCCTTGGGAGGAGATCTGTAGTCAAGAAGTAACTGAGCACAAAGGGATTGACACCAGATGCAGAGTTTAAGGTAAGCTTACCAAATCCCTATACTTTGTTTTTTATGTATGATTGTGGGGTAATGTTGGGATAGTTGTTAAAAGTAGGATACTTTAGACGGTTAGCTCTTCTTTCACTTTAGAACCCTAGTGTAGTCCATAGGGGGTTTTCCCACTATAGCAGAATTGGCGACCATACTGGGGAAGCCTCTAGGGTTTTTTAGGGTATATTCTTTTTGGGTGTTTTAATTGGTTTAATTTCCTTTTTTGAGTTTTGTAAGTGTCTGAATCTTTAAGGGATTTTGGTCTTCCATACCAGTAATCCCTGCCTTGATAGCTTGACTGTTTTTTTTTTTTTAGAAAGTTACAGAGGTGTATGCAGCCTGTAGTGGGTCTACATGCGTACATACGTTCCCTACCTTTAGACAACCCGTGTACATATGTAGGCTGATGAAGTGTCAGTAACATGTCTATGTTGAGAAAATCTTTTTTAAAGAAGAGGTAATCATCTTATTCCCCGTCAAAAGTCATACTTCTCAGGGGTTTTCTTGATCTAGTCCTAGTCTCTGTTATAGTAGTCTGTAGCCTAGGCCTGACCTCAATATAACTCTTTCTTGTGTTTTCTTTATTAGGGTTTTTAGACGAGCTTGTGAGTCTGTTCCGATCTACTTGTTTGGTATTTTCAGTGACTCCCTGCGATCTGCAGTGGGCCAGAAGTCATTTCTTGGTATGGTCTTGTCTTCATTTTCCCCTTTTTTTCTTTAGAAGAAAATAAAAGAATTCATTTTCAAATTTCTTGTTTTGAAGCATAAAACAATAAAAAAAAAAGTTTTTCATTTCTTTGTTTGGTAAAAGTAGCTTAGGTTAGTTGTTTTATTTATCAAGGAAAAATAAAGCTTTTCTTAAGTTCTTTATTTGAATACTTAGGACATTAAGTAGCTCGTAGTCAAGCGAAATCTTGTTTTAGGTTTTTCTTTTCAAAGATCTGAGAAAAGTAGTTACGAAAAAGTTTGGTTAAAGAGTTTAAATTGACAAATATTTATTTGTGAAGAAGAAGTAGTTTGTTTTCAGTTTCATTTTATGTTCTTCTCTTTCGTCTCTTAAAGAACATCACTGGTTCCACTTCCATTCCCTTTGAATTAATACAACCACTAAAATTGACTCTTAATTAAAATTTATTAGACTTTGTGTTTGTAGGGTCCATCAATTTAGTCTAGGCTAGAGCCTTGATTTAGGATTGGAGAGGAAACTCTTCAAGGCTACAAAATCAAACATAGGAGTCTGTGCTAGGGAGTGCTTGAAAGTCCAGTAACCGTGAAAGTTATATGGGACACCCCTCTAACACATGGGATAAAAATGAGGTCTCATGCGGAAAGGTAGCGGAGATAACCCCTTCAAAGTCATACCAAGCGTAGTGGGGAACACATATAGAGGGCTTATCTTGGGATTCCGTTGATCACATTTTCCATGGAGCTTTGTAGGTCTCAAATCCCTTCGAGGTCCTCATTCTTCTTCTAGAACACTCTCTTTCGATACCCTTGATAGGTTTCGGGCTTGATACCCTTCTCATTTCGGTCCACCCGACTGTTGACTGTACCCGCCTGGTGATTGTTCACGCGCTGACAACCTAGTTGCCTTTATCTTAGTGACTTACATAGGTGACTGCAGGGGCTATGTCGCGGTACCTAGGGAAGACATCGAGCCATGCTTTGCAGAGTATATCCGGAGGGTGCTTTCGTATTCGATTTTCACTTGCACCGGTACGTTTCTCTAGTGTTGGCTGGTGTAACTATTCTTCCAACTAGCTAGTGATCTCCTTGTCTTATCTCATAGGATTTTTTTCTAGTGTGTGCTAGTATTTAACATTAATATAAATCCCTAGTGTGTCATTGATCTTCTCACACCATGGAGGATCAGGAGCTCCACCAGCCGGGAAGGGTTCTTGGCTTGCCACTGGTTAATCTAGAGCCGCCCCCACCATCGCTAAGGCAAAGACTAGACTAGAAAGGGTCTTTTGAGGCGACCGAGCCATAGGAAACTGTGCCCGACCCATCTCTGAGAGGAGAAAATTTGATTCCAGAGGAACCAACCATTTTTTACCTTGAAGCAGAAGCTCTTGGTCTGTAGAACCCTTCAATCACTGATATATCAACACCCTCATCATACAGGTTGACCCTTACGAGCGTCAAGTAGTGTCACAAGCAGTCACTATAGGGGGTTTTACTCCCTCTACGACTTCTTCTTCAGGGAATCCTCATACTCCCTCTACGACTGTCACTATAGGGGGTTTTACGCCTCCTAACCAACCATCACCAGTCTGAACCACTATGGTCTCGACCACCTATACCTCGAGAAATGGTCTGATTCTGTCTATGGTGGCGATCACTTCTCCTTTCACCAAGAGTGTGATAGGACCTCCGTTATCATATGGGATGTCTGGCTTCAATACAGACTATGTCATTTCCTACTCCACTCTACAGAATTTAGGTCTGGGGGAAGGGAGATCGAATGCTCCTCTGCAAGGATCCATGGGGGGCACTTCAGCTCCCTATAATGCTTTCCCTTAAGGAGGGGGTCATATACCTCCTTCATCCCCTTCACTCGACTGTGCTCACCAACACTCCATCAGGCTGAACGTAAACTATAGTTCATTTGGAGCAGGTAGTCAAGGAATTCCTTCTTATATCATGTTGGTAGGTTCAACACCATTCTCTTTATTCAATGCATTTGGTAACAACGCATTTTCGTCAGCTTCCATCTCGGCTAGGGGAAACCCCGGTTATGGACAACAAAATCATATGCAGGGTACTATTCCTGCATAGGGGAAAAATCATGAATTCCTTCCTCACAAGGACCTTGGAATCCATGGCAGGGATCAGTTCCCTCATCAGGGATGTTGACTAGGGGCAACCCCTTCCATAGCTAATGGAACCCCGAGCAAGGCTCAGGATCTATGCCCATCGGATCGACAAGGGGAAACCCTTCCTAAAATCCTTGGGATGCAACACAAGCCCAACCTTCTACATCCTATTATAGGAGTCAACCGATGACATCTCAACAAGCGTAGAATCCATACACTAGTCATGACCATGGTTATTACCAGAATCCTGGCCAACAACCTAACTTTTCCTGGCAACCTGGTGCTAGCCAAAATCCAGGCTCCTTTTTTCTTGGTTATAATCAACAACCCAAATTACTGTTTCTGGAAAATTTGCACTTGCCAGAATTAACAAGGTTATTAAATGACCCCATTTGTCATGATCCATGTTGGCCTCCTATGCCAACCAAGCTGCCTTCAGACATTCCAAAGTTTGAAGATAAGCCTAATGAAGATCCAGGCGATCATGTGACTACCTTCCATTTATGGTTCTTGTCCAACTCATTAAGAGACGACTCTGTCCAGCTGTGTTTGTTTCAACGCACTCTCATCGAGAGTGTTGCGAAATGGTACATTGAGCTCAACCGCTCAAGATACTCTACCTTTGGTGAATTGGAAATGGTTTTCTTAAACCATTTTCAATTACCTATGAGATACGACGTCAACACCGAATTGATGGCCAAATTTGAGAAAACAAAGGCAGACCATATCTCTGATCACATCCGAGAATGGATATGCCAGAGGAGTTTGATAAAAGTACTAGTCCCACCAAAATTCCTTCTTGAGTGGTTCCTTAAGTCTTTGGTACCTCATTTATCCAAAGATGTAACATCGTCGGGGGTCTTTTAAGAAGAAGAAGTGATAATGAGATCTCAACAGCTAGAGCTGATTTACTCTCAGTCTGGTTTACTTTACGAAGTTTTTCTAGATGCACCACAGTCGATACTTGAGAAGACCAAACAAATATCTGGACCACATGCCGATGGTATTGTTGGTTCAGTGCAAACGAATCCCGCTTATCAACTGTCAAATCAATTACAACAATTTTCAATACAACAGAATGTGGCCAACCAGACCACTGGTTTGGCTGCTCCCCCTACTCAAATTTCGGATGTACACAGTGTACAATCGACAAACCTGAAGGCCACCCAACAGCCTGACGGAAAGAATAAACAACAAAATAAGGGTATGGGGGATAAGAAACCTACCAATAATATTGGCAGGGGCAACACCGAAAAGAATAAGTCGGGGTATCCATGTAATATTTGCACGAAAGACCATTTGACTCAACTGTGGCCTCAGATTGCAGAGGCCCATAAGTTATTGGCACAACAACAGTATGTCGTGTTAACAAACCCATTGCCACATGGAAAAAATTTAACTCAAGCCTCTTCGAGCGTGGAAGGGGGTAGTCAGGGAACCCCTCCATCTTCGAGTAATCCTTCGTGCATGAATGTGTATATGTTGAAAGGTAACATTGATATAGAAACTAGGACACACGACTACGGAATGCCAAACACCTTTGAGAAGGGTATCGAAGCTGAAAACCCACCTCTTCCTCTCTAGATTGAGAAGATGTTGGCCGAAAAAATGACATGCATCCCAAAAGGTGCGTTCAAGAAAGCTTCCCACAATCCAAATGCAAGGGCCGCCCAGAACTACTATGTGGTGGAGGATTTGTCTCAAACCCCTTATGCAATGTCCACTTTGGAGGTCCTCCAGAGCTTCCCTTCCTAGAGAAAGGATTTGTTAGCTGCCTTAGGATCTGTTGATACTTGTAATTCGAGAATGATCATGCTTGATACGACCGACTTAAAACCTCGTCTCCCTTACCACATGGCGTTTCAGATAGTAGTGGATTACACCACGAAAACTTTTACTCAAAACATTTTCCGCATGGTGGTTGATGAGGGTGCCTCGACATGTGTGATGTCATTGGCATGTTGGAAGGCCATTGGCCAACCCGTTTTGTCTCCATCACATACTCTTCTTACTCCTTTCGATGGTCATTCATTCCGACCATATGGAATCATCCCTTCTTTCCCCATGCAGTTTGGGGGGAACACCATGTGCATCGAGGTTGAAGTGATCAATGAATCTCTCGACTACAATATATTGTTATGAAGGAGTTGGACCTATGCTATGCAGGCAGTGGTCGCTACAGTTTTCTGGGTCTTGTTGTTTTCACACGAGGGTTGGATTGTGTCCATTGATCTATTGTCCTTCTCCCGTCCTGACCCTTCATTGGGGGCATCCATGGTCCCGATGATTGATAACCCTCAACCCAACATCGTCAACATAGGGGTTGGTTTGTGCCCACCTTTGATAGGTACTTTCGATTACCCGCCTCCTTCTGGCGATGGTAAGTTCATATTGACTGTCCCCGACCAACCTAAGGTTGAAAATTTTCAAGTCTCGTCATTTCGTATGAATTACTTTAATGATATGTGGACTCTTCCTTCCCCATCAAACATGATGGAAGGGACAGGGCACCATGGCATGACCATGCCTTTGTCTACGACAGAGGTTGCGTACTCTATAGTCCAACAAGCTTCCGTTGGTCTCGATTCGACTCCTGCACAAGAGTTAGATCCGGTTGTTGAGCCTATTTGGGCTCAAGGTTCCCTCACCAATACTGATTCTTTAGACTTAGTCTTTCCCTTAGACGAGGTGATTATTGAGGCAATGAATAGTCTGGACAAACCCTGGGATGATCTCCATCACAGATCTTATTTCCTCCCAAAGTTAAGAAGAATTGAAGTAGGTGAATTCACTTTGACTATGACTAGAGATAGGTATTGTCCTATCAATCCTTTGGCTACACACATAGTTTACATTGAAGGAAATATGGAAACCATCGCTAAAACGATACCTATTGATATCTACATAACCCCGGGCATCGTGGAGAATGTCTTCGTCGAAGCGGACTTCTCCCTCGAGGAGATTCGAATATACAAGGATTTATTTAAAGAATTCTACGACGTGTTTTCCTGGTCTTCTGAGGAAATGGCAGGCATAGATCCAAGAATCGTTGAACACGAAATCATGATATATCCTGATGCTAAGTCGGTCCGGCAAAATCTTCGTCTAGTTAATCCTAAGAAAGAAACAACTATTAAGGCTGAAGTAGAGAAACTGCTTAAAGTTGGTTTCATCTACCCCGTCCAATTGAATCAATGGGTGTCAAATCCCATTCCATTCAACAAAAAATAGGGTACGATTCATGTATGTACAGACTTCCATAATTTGAACAAGGCCTGTCAAAAGGATAATTTCTCCACGCCATTTATTGACTAGATAGTTGATGAATGCGCAGGTTGCGAGGTATTTTATTTCGTGGAAGGTTTTTCGGGATACAATTAGATACAGATCAAACCCGAAGACCAACACAAAACTACTTTCATTTTTCTGTGGTGTGCATTCTCTTATCGAAAGATGCCTTTTGGTCTAAAAAATGCTGGAGCTACTTTTCAGCGGGCCATGTCTTTTGCTTTCCATGATCTCAAACACATATTCGAGGCTTATCTTGATGATTTAGCATCACGATCTAATAAGAGAGATGATCATCCCACACACCTCCGAATTATCATTGAGTGATGTCGCTACTACTAGATTCGCTTGAATCCAAATAAATGCAGTTTTTGCGTAACGTCAGGTCTTCTGCTAGGTTTCATAGTTTTGACAACAGGGATCATGGTCAATCCTCTAAAGCTTGAGGCAATAATTCAGTTGCCTCCCCCGTACACAGTCCCTCACCTTCATAGTTTATAGGGAAAAGCGACCTTTTTACAATGTTTCATCGCAAACTATGCCGAAATCACAAAGGGTTTCATGAATTTACTAAAGAAGGATGTTCCTTTTCATTGGGACAAAGCCGCTCAATTCTCTTTCGAAGCATTGAAACACACCCTCATGTCCGCCCCTCTGCTTCGACCACCCAATTATAATAAAGATTTCTTATTGTACTTGGCCATTGCGGAGTCGACAATCGATATGATCTTGGTTCAGGAGGATGATTTTATCGAAGAATACATGATTTATTACCAAAGCCGAGGCCTGGTTGGACCATAATTCAATTATTCCCACGTTGAAAAACTTGCGTTGGGAGCAGTTCGTGCTATCCAACAGTTTCATCACTATATCTTGTTTTGCAAGACCACCGCCATTGTCGTTGTGAATCTGTTTCAACACGTGTTGACACGATGTGTAATCAGCATAAAGATCAGTATATGGATAGATATCCTCCAAGAATTTGACTTGGATTTTGTTTCATCGAAATCCAAAAATTCGTTGGTCTTCACGGACCTCATCTCGGAACTTCCGGTCGAATCAGGTGATTTTATACCCGAGGAGTCGCCTATTAAAGGAGACATGTTTTTGATCATGTCTTCAGACCCCTGGTATGGAGATATACTAGTCTATCTCTAGACTTTGAAGTGCCCCACCTCTCCTTCTCATGATGAGTATCTTCGTATATGCCATCAAGCCAAGAGCTATCTCATACTCGAGGACACTTTGTATCATTGAGGTGTAGATTTCATCCTTCGTCGATGTCTCACTCATGAAGAAGTAGAAATCGTGCTTAACGATTGCCACACTGGAGCATGTGGAAGTCATTTGTCTGGGTTGGAAACAACCCAAAAGATTCTACGAGACGGTTACTTTTGGCCGACATTAATCAAAGATTGTGTTGAATCGGTCAAGAAGTGCCACCCATGTCAGATCTTCTCGCAGAAGATAAGGGCACACCCCGCTCCCATGTTTCCCGTCATCATAGTTGGTCCCTTCACCAAGTGGGGGATTGATTACACTACTTGCAACCCCCCTTTATCAAGGGGTCACCATTATAACATCGTAGCAGTAGACTACTTCATGAAGTGGGTTGAGGTTATGCCAACATTTAAACATGATTTCGAGACAACAACTCTCTTTTTGTTTTACCAGATAATAGCAAGGTTCGACATCTCGAGAGAGATTGTCATTGACCATAGCAATCAATTTCAGAACAAAATGATGTCCGAGTTAACGCCAAATTGTTTGTTGAGGAAATAACATTCGTCACCCTACTACCCACAAACGAATGGTCAGGTGGAAGATGTGAATAAGTCCCTTAAGACTATTCTACAATGAACTATTAATTCAACCAAGTCAAATTGGAATTTGATGTTGTACTCGTCATTATGGGCCTACCAAATGTCTGTTAAGAATGCAACTAGTTTCTTACCTTTTCAACTCATTTATGGGCTGGAAGAAGTCTTTCCTATAGAGTGCCAGATCTCATCTCTAAAGTTGGCAGTACATTTATTTCCACACACTTCACCGCTTGAAGAGAATTTATTATATCTTGAGTAGCTCAATGAGCAGTGTCGGGATGCAGGGTTGGCCAATGAGGCTCACAAACAAAAAATCAAGTGTCAGTATGATCGATTTGTTCACCCTTGGATTTTTTCTAAAGGCAACCTTGTCCTAGTCTATGACCAAGATAAGGATCCCCTGGGGGCAAGCAAGTTAAAACCCATCTGGTTCATACCTTTCATCATGAAGGAGGTTCTAAAGAATGACGCTTATCGTTTGGTGGACTTTCAGGGAAATGCTTTGGAAGAGCCTAGAAATGGGCTCTACCTCAAGAGTATTACTCGTAGGTGGGTCACCTTGGGTGACTTCTTATACATATTTATATTTCTTATACATTTTTCTTTTTAGTTTTTGTCTTTTTGGTTTTATGGACGTGTCATTTTTAATGTCATTGTTTTCACTGTGGTAGATGTCAAGTGAATCAAAGGTGTTCGTTGGGTTTGCAGATGACACTAGCCGTCACACTCGGAGGCTTGATTCCGCATCTTGGGTGATTTTCACACCTCAGGGCCAGTTGCTATCTTCAGGAGGTATCTGTATAGGTGATGCCACAAACAATGTCGCCGAATACAATGAAATTTTAGAGTTTCTTCGTGACGCTTTGTCGCATGGTATCTCTCACCTCCGGGTCTACTTAGATGCTCAGTTGGTTGTGTCTCAGTTAAATAGGGTTTACCGCGTTTACGATCTGACTCTACACTGACGGTTCCTTAGGGTACGTCTCTTAGAACGAATCTTTGATTACGTTACGTATATCCATGTTCCTAGTATATTGAATCAAATCATAGATACTCTAGCTAATCATGTATTAGATTGGCATATTGCACACATGTAATAAAAATCACACACACACACACATGTAAATACATTTGTAAATAAATGCAATCCATAAGACATAAAAAGATGTAAATATGCATATATATATATTGAAAGTATTAGAGTACATAGGTGGTCGCAAGCACCTCAAAAATGTATTTCCAGTAAGAGTCATGAGTCTTATGCCCTAAAAATATACAAAAGTTCCCTCCGCATGTAAGTAGTCTAGCCTAGCTAAGGGTGGGCCTGTTGGCCCTGCTGTAGTGAAAAATGACGTTTTCCAAACGTTGGAAAAGTTGGACCCAGGTCTGTGGAACCCCAAATACATGAGGCTACATCGATGGTGGAAAATCTCCAATCTCTGCCATAAGGACTGTGTGAGTGAGCGCAGTGAGGTTTTGGTCCACCTATCTCAAAACTCTCTCAACCTCTCTGGCTGGAGGTCCCCCTGTTGTTGGTCCGCCAACTGCGGCTGGTCCTGCATCTGGTTGAGGATGTCGCCTGGTCCTCAAGAAGTCTGCTGGACACACTGGTCCCACATCTATACATAACAGATACATAGTTGTCAAATACTCTTATACACATAAAAATGATATATAAAAAAAGAAATAAAAATTAAATAACTTTGAAAAACAAACATACCTATCTCTCCTCGTTCTACTCCAGGAGGTATGGGAATATTAGGATCCTTGGAGAAGTTGATATTGACATAGGGGTAGTACTCTATAGCCGGAATCTACGGAGACCACCAGTCGAAAAATTTATCATTGAAGGCCTCAATGGTCCTCCCTCCCCCCTGTCACGACAACAATGTCGCCCATATGCACACTGCTAGGAGAGAGGCCACGTGCTCTCATACTGTCTCTTGTGGACTGAGAATGGGCACCCTCTTGAATAAAAAGGAACATAGAGAAGTCCCAAACATATTTTTTTTGTTTCTTTGCACATGACTCTCTGTTAACTGTCTCTTCATACAATCTAGCATGGTTGTGCTCCAGTCGAAAATTTGTGCATTAAAGCATTGAACCACACAATGCATGTGTGCCTGGGAGGCCTGATGTAAGGCCACAGATCCAGTGATCCTCTCAATAAGTAAAACTATCACTTTCAGTGATAGGTTTCAAATCTTGTGGATTGACACCTGAGAACCCACTTTGTCTGTGTTGGCTTTGCAATGGAGTCCAATCAAATCCTCAATGTTTTTAGGCCCAGGAGGAAAAACATGAAGGTTGACTGGTTACCCCCTCCTTGAGAGGTCAGTCAGAAAATAAATATCCTCATTCGTTGCAGTCAACGACTATGCTTCGAGAATAAATGCCTCTGCGTCAGGGTGCCAGTAATCTACCAAGGCATTCAACAACTTGGGTTGTGCCTGCATGAATGGACACTGGAAGAATTTCAACAAGCCACATTGTGCTAATGCGGTGAGATCAACAGGGTCTTCTGTGACCAAAGAATCAATGTCTTCATTCTCCCTTTCTCTCCAATGAACGTACATACTGCAAAATGACAGTTTTAAAGGGGAGTTAAGTCTTCCTTTTTAATTTTTTCCATATGTTTAGGGGTGTACGTGGGCTATATTGAGCACAGTCGCGTATGCACATAGGCAGGTTGTTTTATGCCCACGAGCATATGCATGTTGTCCTTGGACAACTCGCGTACACGCAGGGCCACACCTTTTTTAAGAGTGTACGCTCCTGCCAAAACTAAAATTAACTAAAAGAGAAGTATTGAATTACAAGAGGGATAGTTTTATACTTACTTGGTCCAAGCAGAAGTTTGTTTTGTCCACTGAAGCTCCCAGAATCAAATCTTTTGGCAAAGGGGTGTTTTTGACTTTTTTGTCAATTCTCAATTTACAATGGTGATAATGAGTTGCCAGCTTTATTTATAGATTTTTTGCCCCCCTTTTGTCATTTTTTGTACCCTTTTGTCGTTTTTTCTAGCTTAAAAATTGTTTAGTATGGTTCTTGAGTTTCTTATGGGATGTTATGATACGTGTTACTTTTGGCTTTGGGAAACGTTTTGAGAGTTGGGTCATTTTTAAAGGTCCTTTGGTAAAAAGTCATTTTTCCAACTTTTTGCATCTAAGTTAGGATTCCACCTCCACTTTCTGCATCTCATTGTCTTTTTCGCTTTGCCATAGGATCGACCCCACCGAGTTGCGACATAGAAACATCATTGATGCTTTTGAAGTGTCGTAATTTATTGGTAGAGACTGCCTTTACATGAATTCCCTAGTTAGATCCTCATTGATTTTGGCATCCATGCCGTCATTAATGACTATAGGCTCGAGAGTCCTTATTAGTTTTTCCTGATTACGAGTTTGAGCCTCATTTGCATGATTCATCATCACTCTTGAAATCTCCCTTGAAACTCCCAAACAATGATGAGTTTTCTTTAAGCCCTTTTCAGACTCTTTAAACATGAAAAGATTTCTGAGCAATCTTGTTTCCCTTCACTCTCACCAAAATAAAATTTGAAGGCACGTCTGTTCGACGGTAGTTTACCCATTTTTCAGTACGGACAATCAATTGTATGAATAAAGGTATTCTCTAGGAGTTTCAATTTGCTAGAAGAGTATTCTCAGGTATAATTTTAACCCTTTTTCGGGCCTGAGGGACTAAATTTACGAAAAAGGAACCCCCCATAGAGTCCATAGTTAATCTCTTTTTAGAATCCCTAAAATTGAAAAGATTGCCAAGTGACCTTGTTATTTCACACTCGTTAATTGGTTCAAAAAAAAATCTACTGGCATGAGTTTACCCCTTTTTTCGGCCTGTATATTAAGGAGGAAAAATGTACAACTGGGGAGATTCATGTTGTCGGGAGAGTTCTCCTTGATAAATTTCACTTTTTCTGGCTAGGGAGACTTAATCTAGAAAAAGGCAACGAGTCCATAGTTAATCTCTTTTCAGACTCCTTAAATATGAAAATATTTTCGAGTGATATTGTCTTTGTCACACTCGTTAAAATGGTTTTGAATAGATGTCTTTTCGGTGCAATTTTACCCCTTTTTCGAACCGACTAGAATACCTTCTAAAAAGGTACCCCAGTGGAATCTTCTTTTATGCTTTTTCAGACTCTCTAAAAATGAAAAACCTCCGAGCTTACCTTCTTTGGGCTCGTTAAAATTACATCGAAGGACGTTATCATTGTGTCTTATTAATCACATTTTCATTCCTATGTCTTTGGCCTAATGTCGGCTCCATGTTTCTCTCAACTGAACCATCTGAAGCATGCCTTATATGCAAGCCTTGTATCACTTTTCCTCTGCGTCTTGACACCTGGACCCATGGAGGATTTTTCCCAAGTGTCCTTTTCCTACATATATCTCCTTGCTCTGAGCATAAGTATGTTCCTTTCTCTTGGAACTAGTATGTATGCGATACTCATTCCTCCTTTGTAACGTAGCATTCTTTGATTCTTTTTCAATCCTTCCAAAATGATTGAAAAAGACAAAAAAAATCAAATATACCCCAAAAAGAGGAAGGGAAAAGTATTTTCTTTCTGTTGGCAGCACAATGAGTCTCCCTTGGACAAAGCACATCCTTCCATTTTTTCTTCAAGCTCTGGGATTTAATATGACCTTACGAAGTTGTTCTCGCTACATAGAGTTGTGTCCTCCTTCGTTTGGTTATCCTTCCAAACATATGGAGAGTTCTTGTTACCTCTTGCATCGTGAACTTATGTCAATTCCATGATGCCCGAGTCTCATCATTTTTCATTCTTTTGTCTAAGGAAAGTTTTACTAAACTTGAGTTGGACCTTCTGTAGTTTGTCTCTTTTCCTCATGCCCGACCACCCCGAAAGTCCAATCAAGTCCTTGTTCAAAATCATTGAAGTTCTCTGCCTAATCACTGAGATCCTCTTGTTTTTTTCCAACCAGCCATCAAAGACCTCTGGGTAGTGAATTCGTACACTGATATTACACTCCTACCCGAGTTTTAAAGATCTTGAAGTTGTTGCCCGAGCTCTGAAGTCTTCATCTCCAACCATCAAGTGTCATTATCTTCTTGAATATGGATACTATACATGTATATATTTTTATTTTGAGATTTAGATCTGTTGTGTATTTCTCGTGGCTACACTTTATATATTTATATGACATGGATCTGCAGTGAATTTGATTGGTAGCCATGATTTTATTTTATCCCGAGCATGGGTATGCCCGCCTCGGTGAGACAAATTATTATTTTGTAGATGGCACCTCCTGAACTCTTGTCTCTAGGTTCACTCGCTTTGTACGTTGGTGAATATTTGTAATGTATTTTGGCCATCATATTCTCTTCTGAACTCACACATTAGGGGGCATCTGTTATAACCCTAAATTGCACTAGACATGTATACCTGGCATCAACCCATCTTACTTGCTATTTTTTCCAAGCCATCATTGAAAAACTCTTCTAAAAAACTATTTTTTTGAATATGTACATGCCCTGCACCACTAATTCCCGCATACACACTATTTTTGTGCCATTACAACCCGCGTATACTCACAAAAAGCGCTAAAAATAACAAGTTGCAAAGGGATACAGGTTTTCGGGTAGTTACCTAACCATTTGACTGCCCATAGCTGGTCACCCAACCAAATAAATATCTTTTTGGCCTATAAAAGAAGGTGTTGGGGTCCTATTACTAGAAGAAGCATGAGATAAAAGAAACTCTACCCATTTCAGTATTCCCCCTTTTCCCCAATATTTTGCAACCACATTGTGAGTTTGAGCCAAAATTCCTTTTTCATCCCTTTTTCCTCCATTGCAAACCCTTGCCATTTCCCTTGAGAGAAATAAAGAGGAGAAGAATGCATGGAAGAAGTTGGTGCACGGTGAAGAGGATCCCAGGACTGAGTTCGAGGAGCAGTTGTCGGTCTCATATTGTAAGTGACTTTGTGAGATTAATATAAAGAAATAATTTTTCCGTCCCGCCAAATGATGTCTTCAATATTCATGATTTATTTTTATTTTTGTTATGATATCTAACCCACTAATCCATATATAGAATGAATTCTTGTAGTTTCTTGTTTTTCTTTTGGTGAATGTAGGTTGGCCTTTGGAGGAGATCTGCATTCGAGAAACAACTGAGTGCAAATGGATCAACACCGAACACGAAGTTTAAGGTAAGCTTACTGGATCTCTATACTTTGTTTTTCATGTATGATTGTGGGGTAATGTCTAGATAGTTGTTAAAAGTAGGAGACTTTAGACGGTTATCTCTGCCTGCACTTTATAACCCTAGTGTAGTCTGTAGGGGGTTTACCCGCTATAGCAGGAATCCCTTCTTGTGGGGATTTGGTCCTCTGAGCTTATATTGATTAGTTTGGAGATTATTCTTCCTTTACATTTCTAATCCCTTACCATAATCCATAAGATAGAAGTGGCCAATTCTTAGAGGGGCTTACTTTTTGACCCTATAAGACCTAATTGGATAAAAAAACACTAGTCCTATATCCAACAATCAACCAAAAAACCCTAAAATTCAAAAATTTATTTTATTCTTTGTTGTTTAATGAAAAATCTAAAGATGAAATTCGAAGAAAATCATTTATTTAGATTTCATTTATTGTCTAGTGTAAATTTAATAGAATATTTCATCTCCTAGACATATTGTTCATAGGTTTTATGCTTAATTGTTGATTTCTAACCTAAGGAGGAAAATTGAATCTATTGGATTAAGTTTTAAGGTGTTATCTTACGTTATTTGGGTTGATTTAAGGTGATTCTCAAATCTGGAAATTAAATTGAAGCATTAAAAATTAAATTTGGTGAAACCCTAAGGCTAGGGTTTGGTGTTTCAAGGTGTTCTCTTTCTTACTCGTAGCCTTTATTTCATTTCTAGATTGTTTATCAAGCTTATTTTACATATCTAGAGTTGATTTTAATCTATAATGTGCTTGTAATTGCTTATCATTTTCTTATAGGTTTTATTTGGTGAATTCCAAGTGCTTACTTGTGAAACCCCACGGGGATTCATCACCCATTTTATAGGTTACTACTTAGTTAATGTTTATGTATCTTTAGAAATTGTCTCTAACACTTGTTGGGTTGTTAATGAATATATATTTACCATGTTGTATTAGATTTAAAATGATAATTTGAAGTTTTTAATGTTGTTAATATTACATATTATATTTGGCATACACATCCACTAGCTCATGGCCTTTCTTTGAAGTGGATATAAATGTGATTCATGCAATTTTTTCTAGTTGAACATATTAAGAGAATTTTGTTGATTAATTGGGTTCCTTGAAGAAAGTCCGGTAGCACAAAGGTTTGGGTAATGGACCCAAGTTTGTTTGATGAATAATTGTACGAGTTTTGATATTTGTAGGCAAGAATATTCTAGATGGATAATATATGTCATGCCATTTCCAGTGGTATGTGGAATTTCACATAACTCCTCACGGTTAGAGATTTATGACCATGTGAAGTTGGAGAACCCTCACGAGTCATCTAGAAGCCCCAAAAGGTCAAAGTAGTCAAAGTGGTTGGAAAGAAGAAATTATTTAAATAATAAAGTGAAGTGATGAGTGTACTATAAGTCAAAGTGGATACAAAATAAATTATTTAAATAATAAAGTTAATGGAGAAATTACTAAGTGGAAAAGTGGTTAGAAGTGGGTTAGCTCTAAAATAAGGAAAGTGGGTTAAGATGGTTAGAATATAATTTAAATAATAAAGTGAAGTGATGAGTGTAGTATAAGTCAAAGTGGATATAAAATAAATTATTTAAATAATAAATTTAATGGAGAAATTAATAAGTGGACAAGTGGTTAGAAGTGGGTTAACCCTAAAATAAGGAAAGCAGGTTAAGATGGTTAAAAGGTAACCCCTTGAGGAAGCTACATGAAAGTATAGATAAGAGGCAAGGCTCTCTCATTTTAATCACACTTGAGAATATTGAATATCTACAAGTGAATGAGGTAACCAAAGGATATCTAAGCCGAATTTCAAAGGGAAGGTGAGGTAAAGAAGGCTGAAATTCAAGGGAGGATAAATTATTTTGATGATGCTTTCTAAGGTATGTTATTTACAGGTCATCTCTATTACTGATTCACCCCCCGCTCTCAGTAATCCAACACATTGTAATTATTGATCATATTCCTAATGCATTGTGTGTGTGTGTTAATTAAAGTAAATAATATGGTTGCATGGTTTTGTTTCATTTCAATAGATTTACTTTTCATTGTTTGGGATACATCTCGTGGCTTCTGGAAGTTAGCCTAAAGTGTAAGGGAAAGTGTATTGAGGTGACGGTGGCTCACTTCCTGTTCTTGTTGCCCTAGATATCCTTTGTATTGGGAAGGGTTCTAGTTCAAGGGGTAACATTTTGGTATCATTTCCGGGGAAGACATTATCTACGTTTAGTGTAACATTTTTTGTGCCATTGCATAGGGTATGTCTCTAGGTTTGTTTTGGGTTTATTCTTATAAGTGTATCTTGATGTGATTATTTTAAATGCTAACCTTTAATTGTCCCATGTAGCAACTCCACTCAAATAAAATACAACAAAGAGGTATGTTATAAGGGATAAATTCCAAGGTATTTTTGATCTTGTGCTCGAACTTGAGATTTATTGTTAACGAAGAAAATGTAGGCATAAGACAAGATAATTAAATAATCAATTAGGACTTGAATACGTGTAAGAAATCATAAATTTATTTGTTGATAATTCAATTTCCTAGATCAAAATCAAATGGATGCTCCTTAGTTGACGGATTGTTATAAACCATTTGATTTCACTCACATTGCAGGTCAATGTTGGGCTCCAAATATGTCATATTTTCTACCATGTAAAACCTCCATTCATTAGCTATATTCCTGCACTCTTGATACATTCTATAGCCATTATCCCGTCACTTACCACTAATTACATCCATTCTACCTTGTGGTTAATTATTGTTGTTTTATTGTCTTTTTAAGTGATTAAATATGCTTTTAACCTGATTTATCGATGATGGTTTAATCCTATGTTTCTATGTCCAAACAATATGTTCCCGCACTAGTAGTCATCCGGTACCCACACTTGAGGTCATCTGGTACTCCAAGTCATATGGTACTCCAATTCATCCAGTATTAGAAGGTTCTACAATCAACCAGTACCTGCACAATCATCCGGTACCCACACTCCATGTCATCCAATACTCATCGCGTCCGGTACCCATAGTCCAGTATTGTATGGGTTTGTCTAGAGCGACGTTTACATGAAAAATCATGTGGCATAACTCATCCATATCACACGTGTGGACCTCCAACTCAGGGGGAATGATTCTACAAAAATTAGCAAAAATCTCAAACTGCCAACTTGCACCTTGATTTCCATGCAGATGGCATCAGATATAGAAATTATATGAAATGGGTTTTGTCTAGAATATGGAAAATTGAGTAATACATGAACATGTTTTCAAAATACGAATTAGTTTGAAAGATATGGGTGGATCCCTAACTCAAATCTGTCCAAATTACAATAAAACCCAATTTTTTTGGGATTTCTGCCTAAAATTGTAAAATTTGAAATCTGAGCCTCAATGATTATTCATGTATAAATAAGCCTCATGAGACTGAGGGAAAATAAGGAAGAATTTGTTGATATTATGTTAGTTGTTGGAGGTATTAACCTCCATGTGTAACCCTGACAAGAATATAATATTTTGGGAAGCAAGAAGAAACCCTAAAGCATTAGACATAAACCTAGAAGACAAGTCGGCTAAAGGAAATATTTAATATTGAGTTTTTGTCCTCTAGAATGAGAAGTTGGCCCAGAAAACGAAGGAGGAGAATTATAAATACACGACACCAGAGCTCATTTGACACACACAGCTTACAACTGTAAAAATTTAGTTGTGCACAAGTCTAAAGAGTAGTTGGAGTTGCAACTACTGCAACTTGTATTTTCAGTTTCAGTCCTGGACTCTCTCTTGGTTATGGTTTGGAATTTTTGCTTGGTATGCTAACTCTGGAGAGTGATACACTACATTGATTGGATATTATGCCTAGGGTTTTCTTCCATAATTATTCTATGTAAAGGTTAGGTGATCGGGGGTGGCTTCGGCCTATGGATGGGTGACAATATTTCTATATTGTCTATGGTTAAATGAGCACACCTTCTTTTCTAACAGGATTATCATCATTATGTTAGTATGTTCTCATATGGAGAGATTTGGATCCATACGAAAGGTGTTGTAAATTTTTGAATTTGAATTGAATAAGGAAGTGTTGATGTTATGAATCATTGAGCGTGATTACTCCTTAGTTCTATAAGCCTCTCTGGACACACATACTAGGTGAGGTAGGGCCCCCTCAACCTGGTATGTGTTGGTATTATTTATTATTTAATTTGCATAGTAATTAGGATTTAGTTAATCTCATTTCTAGCTTACTTACATTTTAATTTAAATTCATCCTTTGTGTGATTGCAATTTGATTTAGTTTTATGAATTTAGGTTTAGTAAATACTCAGGATTGATTCTTCATTTGTATGCAATAATGTTTCATCTCTTCCATTGTATTTATCACTTCCTTCTTTTGCTGCTATGTTTTATTTTTATTAGGTTCTAACACACTTATTGCCAACAGTCTGTGCAATTTGATTACAGAGTATGAGTATATGTTCAAGATCACCCCAAATTGTGTCTCCACGCACCTTCAAATTGGGTTTCATATCTCTGTTCTAAATATTTTGTTTTTACTGATTGCATTTCCCAAATCATCATTGCAACTTACAACCATGTATTTTTTCCAAACTCACTACACTTTGACAATGATTCCCTCTTCCAATTCACTACTATCCCATTATTATTCCCTCTCATAACCATGCCTCCATTTTATTCATACAAATCGATTAAACCATACCTCAACTTACATTCACAAGAAATCAATTCCATCATACCCAACATTACATCCATAAACATAAACCCTCTCTAATAAATTGCACCCAGATCTGAGTTGTTTCGAGATTGGTTACAAGGGTAGATCATTTCCATTTTAGCTCTCAATAATTCTTTGTGCATTGTTCTCATTAATCCAATTTCACTCTAAAATTATGTTCTTGGCATTGATTAGAAGATTTTATCACATCTGCAATCCATTCAACACGGAAAACACAGAGTGCATTTCCTTCCATTTATTCCTCTTCATATAGATCATTGTTACATATTTTCATTCATTCAATAGATCCATTATTCTGTTAGGTAGATTTCATTATTGTTGTTGTATCCATTTGAAGAATTGTCTTGGAGTTTTAGCTTCATTTGTTTATAAGTCATTTTCAGATTTCTTTATTTTCATGTACCTTTGGATTCCTTTCACTTTAATTTGACATAGCTTCAATCACCAACAAATATATTAAAGGTCTAACTCATGAGATATGGCCTTCCCGCGCTGGAATTATTCTTAAGGTGTTAGTTTCTATCGTGAATTTAATTTATGTTTGCTTGTTTCTTTTATCACATGTAAGTGTGGATTTACTATAGGAAATAATCATTGAAGGATATAAAAATTAAGTAAGCTACTCACGATTAATCACACAAACATCACCTCGAGTGCATGAAACACTGTGATCTAAGCCTTTATAGCACTAAGTTATTCCTACGTCACAGTGATGAATCCTTCGTGTTAATTTCCTGCAGTGTGGGTTTGAATATTGTTTTGTAGACTTTAGATTAGGTTAGACTAGGATTTGATCTTGTGTTTCCTTCGCTTGCACCTCGAAGCTTACAAACCCCGGTTGATAATTAAATGTGGGAATTAATACTGCATATGTTTAGCCCAAAAATCAACATCATGATTTACCCACTTCATTGGGAAAAAATGCATGTTTTTCATGGTGATAATGCTATTGGTGCTAAAGAACATTGAGACACTTTTATAGATTATGTGAAGTCTTGGAATTGAACATCTTGATGTTCTCTATAATTTTTTTTCTTTATTATTGGGAAGATGCTAGAAATTAGTTTCTTGTATTGCCTAGTAATATCATAAAATTTCTTGATGCTTGTAGATTTTTTTCTTTGATAGATGGTTGGAAAGAAAAAATAATATATTTCTTTTGAAAATTTTGACTAACGTTAAAAGAAAAGGAAAATGAGATTGTAGATGAAATTAATCTTAGATTTGATAAAATTGTTCAGGACATCCCTTAGACTCATTGACCTAACCTAGCCCCCATCTTGTTGTATTACCTTAAATATTTCCAATGTCAGTTTAGTTTCTTTCTAAATGAAGCTAATCCCAAGGATCTAATAGAATCTAAGAAGAAACCTAAGACTTTGGATGGAAATTGGAATTTTTCAGGGAGGTCGGATATTGTAAACCCTCCTAGAGCCAATGATGATCCTAAGCATACAATTTTCCATTATGTGGATTCCTCTCTTGGTCCTTTCACCGCCATCTTAGAGGCGAATGAAAAGGTTAGAATTTGTTTCACATAGATGACGAGTAATGTCTAGGATAGATTGGTTCATATTGAGAAAAATAAATAGAAGAATATGTTTCCTCCTAGATGTTGGTATCAAGGCCTGCCTCCAAGTCAAATACCTCCCGCAACATTGGAGCCAACCAATATTCTCAAGCATGAATTTTCTTACTATTGTCAAGCTTGTAATAGCTCCCACGATGAAAGAAATTGTGTCAAGTACATTGGAATGATGAAGGCTAATTCTCATAGTAGTGATGGATATTTGGATAATTGAAACACTTTGTCAGATGGAATAAAAATGTTCCACTTGTCCCAAGAGAATATGAAACAAGTTAAGGACAATTCCATAGAAGTGAAAAGGGATAAATTTCATTATTTGGTGAAATGCCTTCCCCTGAGAAAATTAAGAGAATGTATGCAGAAAGATTTAATGGTATAACTTGTTAGAGAAAAATAGGTAATATTCCTCAAGGAGATCAACACGTTCCTCTCTAAGTTCCTAAAAAATATAATCATCCTAAAGGACCAAGTGTGAATATGCCTCCAAGTGATTCTTCAATGAATAACCCATTAAATATGAAGTTGGATGTAACCAGTTGGATGAGTAATGCTAAGGTGCCTATTCCCATTGTTGAATTGGAAAAAAATTCTTATGTAAGAGAACAAATCCAGGAGGTTCTGGGTTTGAGGTAATGATTCAATCAATGCAAGTTGTAGAGAATTTTAATATATCCCATTATTATTCAGACAATGAATTAAGAAGGAAGGAAGAAGCCTAGCGATCAACCCTTTTTCATATCTTTGGTGGTTGGTCATTTGTTATTGCATAATTGTGTGTTGGACACAAGAGCCTGTACTAATGTGATGTCCCTCAATGTGATGAATCAATTGGGACTTAAAACCACTAGACCATATAGAAACATATGTGCTATGGATTTCATAGATGTAAAAGCTTGTGGTTTGATCAAGAATATTCATGTGAGTTTATCAGTCTTTCAGGATATTTCTTTGACTATGGATGTGGTTGTGATCGATGTTGTGGATGTCTGGGGAATTATTTTTTCCCATAAGTGGGTTGTTGATATGGGAGGTAGCATCCAAATGGAGTTATTATACTATCCACAATTGTGAGAATAACTATATCCTCATTTTCCCCACTCCTTCCTAGACTGCAAAAACCTGATTATTGCAGTCCCCCATAAAGCTATCTCGGGTGAGATTGCATTGTGCACTATGTGCACAACATTTCCTTCTAGTTTACCAGGAGGGTCGATAGTTTTGAGGGTTTTGTTGGAAACCTATTGAGATCAAAACTTGGGTCAGCCCAAGTTACCAACGAATGGTTCTGTTGCTGGCATAAACTACACAGGATTGAATGGAAGAAATCTGTGGAAGAAAATCACGGAGGATGAAAGCATAGAAGGGAATTTTCAGGCCATGGAATCAACCGAAGGTGGAGATTGAAATATGGTTAAGGAAAAAGGAACTAGATTTTGCGTAGAAGGACAACATAAACCCTAAGTTTACACCACACAAATATCTCGACAAATATGTGTTTAGTGATTTGCATGAGGTATTTTTCTGTGTTTTTCTGCATATGTTGCAGGAGTGGTTATTGAGGTTGAAGGAAAACCATCCTACAAATATGATTAGACATCTAGAGTGGAATCATATGGAGATTGCGCAGTTGCAACAAGTCAATAATAAATTTACACGTGCAATAGATTTTTGGTTAGACAATATTATTGTAGGGTTTATCAGTGAGTTTGTGGTTGATACTGTGAAGTATTACACTGCTACAGAGTAGGAATTTATGAAGGGACCCAGAGGTAGGTACATCAGATCACTTTATACTTCTATCAAGATTTTATTGTATGACAAAGGTGTGATGACCATGGAATCAGACAACTAAACTTCCCTACATGCATGGGGGAAGGGGGGAAGTGCTAAAAGGAGTTTGAGATATGAACAGGGAGATGGATAAAGGGAAGTAGAAGGAGGACATGGACCCAATAATGATGGATGTTGTTAGCGATATTTCTTGTAAGGGGGTTAGAATGCAAAAGAATGGGTTAAAAACCCACTTATCCTAAGTTTGGAACGCAAGCGCGGCTGTGGTAAATGGCAAGTAGATCTGGACGGCAAAAATCAGCTCGCCCGGATCAACGACGTACGGGCGATTCTGGACCCCCCCCCTCGCCTTTCTACCTTTAAGCAGAGGGGGGGGGGGTCCGGAATCCAGGGCACATCTCTTTGACAGCTGAGATCGAGGTGTTCGAATCAACGGTGCGCGAGGAAATTCCGGACCCCCCCCCGCCTTTCTACCTTTAAGCGGAGGGGGGGGGGTTTCGGAATCGGGCATGCATCTTCCCGACGGCTGAGATCAACGCGCCCGGTTCAACGGCGCTCAGAAGATCCCATATTTCGCACCTGCTCTGTTCTTAACCAGCGTGGGCCCCCCTTTCCCGTCATGCAATCTTCTGAGCCACCTGCTCTCCCCCTGGCGGTGCGATGAGGCTCGCGCCCTTAACCCCTTCCTCATCCGCCAACATCTATCTATCTTCCCCCCTTCCTGGTCCACGTGGTCCATCTCCCATCTCGTCATCCACTCATCGACTGCCACGTGTCCTTCTCTTTCCACGTTAGTCTCTTGCTAAAGGCAAGCCCATCATATCATGTCTCCTACCCCTTCCGCCTATTTCCCTATGCCATGTGTTTTCCTTTGACATCCCTCTCACTCCTCGTCACCTCATACCACGCCCTCATAAGGCTAGTGACACCACTCCTATTATGCACCCTATCCTTCGCACTGGCCATCATGCCTTCTCATCGGGCCGTTCAGCTAATCCAAGTGGCAGCACAAGGGGCCTTCCATGTCCCAAAGGTGTCGAGTTGACCGGGCAGTTCTCAATCCCGACGAAGCAGTTATTGAAGTAGTTGGTGGTGGTTAGAAATCGCCTCCGCCATAATGGGAAAGTCCGGCTCCAAATTAAAGGCACGTCGCTTCGTCCACAGAGCTGTCAGAAAGTCCTATTGCGTCCGCCGAAGTTGCACGATCATTCAAATATTGCAGCTGCATATTGTCAGAAGCCATGCAGACGCAAAGCTTTCAATGTAATGTCTCAATTTTGTTGTTGTTGCTGTTTTGAGTATATGCAGGCGTTTTCGCCATTTTGGTATGGATCGATGGTAGAGCGAAGCTCTCGACTATAAAGTTTTAACAACCATTCTGGTTTTTGGGTTATGCATCTGTGTTTGAGATTTCTTGTTTTATGACAAACAGTTTTCCTTTTCCATCTCTGTTTCGTCTCATACTAGGGAATTCATGATCGAATGATTCTCTTGAACTGTTGTAGTTTTGTTATGATAAAGGATTTGTCGTTACATTACTGTACTCTCTGGTCCTCTTTGTTTGAATGTAAGAGGATCTTGTGTTCAGATGCTTTCTTCTCTAGTCTATTACAAACCTGATTTTTATGATAGACCTTCGCACTCTTCTCATGCAAGTCTTCCCCCTAATCACCCTTTATTGCAACTCACTGTTTGAATTTTATCAAGACCTCACTCGTCCATGCATGCCTGGCCTAGTTTATGAGTTGAGACGATACTGTTCTGAGTTTTCTTCCATTTGATCACCCCTCTAAAAATCGTGACATTAAACTGATGGGTGTTAAGATCAGCTCCTGCAAGCAATCCAGGAGTGACTTCTGATGCTAACATTTATGGCACTGTTGCCAGGGACGAAGTTGAAGATTTTTCTTGGGTAGAACGACAACGAGCTTCTAATTCTGAGGGTGCATCAGATATTAGAACCCTTGAAGATTTCACTTGCACCTGGCGACTCCTCTGAGGTCATTACACCTGGTAATTCCTCTATTGCAGTGCCTCTGGATACACCTGGTAGCATTGAGGAGACACAAAGCTCAGTTCCGGTCTTTGACGGTGAATGAAGACTGGGCACACTCGTTATAAATAACATTCACCCGACGACTCCACATTTAAAGACTCCACCGGAGGGGATTCTGCTGATAGGAGGAAGTCCATGTCAAAGGGAAAGACCAGGTATCAGTTTATGAGCTTACTGCACGAAGTTCTTTATTTCTTTATCAGCTCATTCTTCTCTTTCCCTTCATTTATAGAGAATTTTTTCCTCTGCTTTGAACATTATGATGTCCCTGAGCCTCCTCTTATCCACTTAGCCTTGGAAGAGGAAAGCATACCCTCTTCTTGTGTTGTAGATATTGATCTTGTGCATTCGCCTATGCCTATCCTTAAAGATGAGATCTGTATCACACCTCCTCTTCAATCCGAATGCCCTCGTAGTCCTGAGGAGGTTGAGGATAATTCACAGTCTTCTCAGACCTTATTACCCCCTGTTTTTCCTACTGAGCCCTCCCAGCCTCTCATTGAATCCCATGATCAACCCACCGCTTTTCAAGTCAAAATCAGAAATAGGTTGTTTAAACCTCTGCGGCTGCCATATCACCTTAACCCTTATCCTCATGATCTCTTTGAGTATCTTCCTCGATTTTCTGGGGAAGGTCATGTTACGGCTGAGAAGCATATGGAGGCCTTTAAGACCCTTATTGATCAGTTTGAGATCATTCATGAGGATGTTGTCATGAGGATGTTCTCACGTTCCCTTTCTGGAGATGCTGCAGTGTGGTTTAGATGTCTGGAGACCGATTCTATTGGTTCCTGGACCAAAATATACCATGCTTTTTTAAAAGGTTGGGGTGAGAACAAGTCCCTTGATCAATATTGGTCCAAGTTTAACGCCTTGAGGAGAGGGGAAGATGAAGCCTTGATTATGTTCAACAGAATATTTTTTAGTGCCTATCATAGCCTACCTGTTGAAATTAGACCCATAGAGATGGCTGCTATCGTGTACTATATCATGGATCAACATCTAGAGCTAGTCCTCCTCCTGAGAGAGAGGAAATCTTCATCATTGATACATCTGTTCGAGGATGCTTTAGAGGTTGAGGAAAACATCGGGGCTAGCAGGTGGACTCATGAGCAGGCAGATTTGCATATACAAGAGGAAGAGGCATGTCAATCTGTTTCAGAATCTGAACAAGGATTTAGCAATTATGGATCAGATCTGGAACAAGAACCCAGAAGTGGTCATTATGACCTAGAGCCTGCTGCTCCTTTATTTGAATATAATCTTTCTAGGGTAAAAGCTGTAGCTGTAGAAGATCCACAGTGGATTTCGAGAGTGGAGAGGGAATTTCTTTTGTTAGCAGAGAATTCTTTGTAGAGGAGCATCCTGGTCTTATGAAGCGGCCAGGGTTTTGTCATATTCCCCACAATCCGGTGGTCATACACATGGAGTCCTACATTTCAGATTTCCTGGAATGTTCTATAGATATTAATCCACCAGTACTCATAGGGGAGTATTGCGTTATGAAAGATTTCCGAGACCACATTATAGAGCCCGCTCCTTTATTTATTAAGGAAAGGCCACGGGTGGAAATCAGCTCTATTGGGCTTGCAGGAAGCATGGAGAAGCATAAAGAGGAAGGGATTAGTAGGAAACTCATCTCCTGTCCAGAGCCTGTTTGTGAGTAGGTGTCGTCTGGCCTTGGCTGGCCCGCATCTGTCCTCCGCCCACTTGTGCACTCTGAAGGCAGCGAAGAGGATTTTCCAGTCTTCATGGCAGACGCTCTGAACACCCCTTTTGGAGAAATTATTGAATATTTATTGGATGCGTTAGAATCCTCCCCCGATGAGCCTGTTGTCTCAGAATTAAACGAAGAATCCATTATGGAAGAGGATTGTTCCTTCTTCCTTCATGAGATCTCCCATGATGTATTTTCATTTGGGATTGAAAAGAAGGATCGGGAGGTTGTCCCCTTTTTACAAGACGGGGGAGCGCACGAAGCAGATGAGGAAGAACCAGAAGAGCAGATGGGCACATATTTCATTCTAGATCCAGTCAGAAAGCAACCACTACCTGAGATCAGTGAGCCTACTTTAGTTACTCACCCACTTGTGCTCATCAGAGATATTCGGCCGTGTGTGAACAATGGTGTAGCAGAAGAGCCTGTCTGTCGCCAATTTCCTAGGAATGGCCACTCATTCAATGACCCTGTCAGCAAATATATGGAGTGGCATTTCCTTTATGTTTTGAATCTGCCATATCCCATCTCAACTTTAGCTTGTAAGCAGAAGTTGGAAAGCGTAACCATTCTGCTGTCACGGTTACATCAACTATTTGTGATCATTGACAGAAGGAAGGAGCTTCTATCCAGGAAGCTGCTTGAATGGATATGGTGGAAATAAGCTTTCACCTAGCCTCATGAGTGTTTTATTAGTTTAGGACTATACATAAATAATCTCTTTTGAGCATGTATTTCTATTTTATTGCTTTGTTTTTCGGCTTGTATTTTCAGCAGCAGGATGTTTTGAGCATGACTCCATAGCCCAATAGCAAGGCACTGAAGCTGCGAAATGAGTTCTTAGAGCATCACAGGGACGAATCTATCCCCCATGGAGCCAAATGTTAGCGATATTTCTTGTAAGGGGGTTAGAATGCAAAAGAATGGGTTAAAAACCCACTTATCCTAAGTTTGGAATGCAAGTGCGCCTGTGGTAAACGACAAGTGGATCTGGACGACAGAAATTAGCGCGCCTGGATCAACGACGTACGGGCGATTCCAGACCCCCCCCACCTTTCTACCTTTA
>ML815376.1:80212-120778 GCA_009831015.1 Picea engelmannii
GGGGGGGGGGGGGGGTCTGGAATCAGGCATGCATCTTCCCGACGGCTGAGATCAAAATGCCTGGTTCAACGACACTCAGAATATCCCATCTTTCTCACCTGCTCTTTTCTTAACCAGCGTGGGCCCCCCTTTCCCATCATGCAATCTTCTGAGCCACCTGCTCTCCCCCTAGACGTGCGATGCTGCTCGCGCCCTTAGCCCCTTACTCATCTGTTGACATCTGTCTATCTTCCCCCCTTCCTGGTCTGTGTGGTCCATCTCCCATATCATCATCCACTCATCGACTTCCATGTGTCCTGCTCTTTCCATGTCAGTCTCTTGCTAAAGGTAAGCCCATCATATCACGTCTCCTACCCCTTCCGCCTGTTGCCCTCCGCCATGTGTTTTCCTCTGACATCACTCTCACTCCTCGTCACCTCATACCACGCCCTCATAAGGCTGGTGCCACCACTCCTATTATGCGCCCTATCCTTCACGCTATCCATCATGCCTTCTCATTAGGCCATTCAACGAATCCATGTGGTAGCACAAGGGGCCTTCCACGTCCCAAAGGTGCCGAGTTGGTCGGGCCATTCTCAATCCCGACAAAGCAGTTATTGAAGTAGTTGGTGGTGGTTAGACATCACCTCCGCCATAATGGGAAAGTCCGGCTCTGAATTAAAGGCACGTCGCTTCATCCGCAGAGCTGTCAGAAAGTCCGATTGCGTCCGCCGAAGTTGCACGATCATTCAAAGATTGCAGCTGCATATTGTCAGAAGCCATGCAGACGCAAAGCTTTCAATGCAACGTCTCGATTTCGTTGTTGTTGCTGTTTTGAGTATATGTAGGCATTTTCGCCATTTTGGCATGGATCGATGGTAGAGCGAAGCTCCCAACTCTAAATTTTTAACAACCATTCTGGTTTCTGGGTTATGTATCTGTGTTTGAGATTTCTTGTTTTATGACAAACAATTTTCCTTTTCCATCTCTGTTTCGTCTCATACCAGGGAATTCATGATCGAATGATTCACTTGAACTGTTGCAGTTTTGTTATGATAAAGGATTTGTCGTTACATTACTGTACTCTCTGGTTGTCTTTGTTTGAATGTAAGAGGATCTTGCGTTCGGATGCTTTCTTCTCCAGTCTGTTATAAACCTGATGTTTATGATAGACCTTCACACTCTTCTCATGCAAGTCTTCCCCCTACTCACCCTTTATTGCAACTCACTGTTTGAAGTTTATCAAGACCTCACTCATCCATGCATGCCTGGCCTAGTTTCTGAGTTGAGACGATACTGTTCTGAGTTTTCTTCCATTTGATCACCCCTCTAAAAATCGTGACATTAAACTGATGGGTGTCAGGCTCAGCTCCTGCAAGCAATCCAGGAGTGACTTATGACGCTAACAGATGTGGACTAGACAAAGTAGATAATGGAAAAAGTAGGAAAGAAATGCAATGAAAGACCTTACCAATATAAGATAAATAAAAAAAAGAGGGCCATAAAAGACAGAGAGGGCTTGGAGAGTGATGAAAAAGAGGTAGAATATCTATGGCTTGTGTATAATATCAAGGAAATCCTACATGCAACATATGAAAGGAAAACAAGAGGTCCAGGGTCAAGAACAAAAATCAAAACTCCAGTCCATATCACAGTCAATGTGGAACCTACAACCCCATGTGCGACTAATGCCACCAACATTTAGATAACCAAATTTTAATGGAAGAGGAGAAATAGGTCATGGGTCCAATCAAGGACAACCAACTAGGGGAGCATGTTCAGGAAGTAACAATCAATTATCTAAACCACATGGAGCTAGTAGTTCAACACAGTTCAAAATGGCAGGATTAGATTCCACCATCAGATTACTAGACTTTCAGGGTGAGGCATTTGAGGACCCTGAAAAGCATCTATTTATCTATGAAAATATATGGGAAGCAAAGAAGATCACAGATGATGATACAAAAGTCATTGTTATCATTGAAAAATCATCCACAACATTTCACACAATGGTACACCTACAACATCAAAATCCATCAAAAAGGCACAAAACTATACACTGGGTTCAAAAGTTAAAGTGCACAATTTCATCGAAGGAAGTGCGTGCACAATGCACAGAATGCATAGGCTAACACAACCCTCAACGCGCAATGTGTGCAATATGCGTGACTGTCTAATGGAAAATCTGCACACTTCTCATGAACGACGCATTTATGAATCTTGTCGGCCTCTCAACCACTTCTAGTCTAACCCCCAACACGATTTGACACTTAGATCTGAGAGAAATCTAGCTTGGAGGCTGGTTAAGGGCTAATAATTTCCCTAAAAGGCCCCTTGTTCACACTATGAACCAATTGTATCTTTCCATGAATGGACAGTATAAATATGTGCCATGGGTGTGATAGAAAAATAAGAACTTCAAGGTATTGTTATGCTGGAAGAATTCTTCTTGGAGAATCCTCTTTTCTCTTGGAATTATTCAAGCACTATAGCAAGGGCCATTCCACTCACCTCTTGAGAGGATTGGTATTGTATTTCTTCACCATTGTCACTTTCTATTGCATGAAGAGAAGAACTCTCTATTAGGGAACTGAAGAGCCCTCCCAAGGAGGAAGAGGGGATTCGTAAGTCCCTGCCTTTCTCTACGGTGTTATCCTATCAATATATTGATCCATTGGTAGCTATATGATGGTCATTTTTTTCTTTTCATGGTTCTAGTTCTTGCAAGCTTCTGTAACATTTATTTATTTTTTGTTTTTGTTTTTATTTCCTTGTTTCATGTGTATTTGGTTATCTAATCAGCTCAAAAATATAAATGTTGCACTTTGACCGAGGTACTTAGTGGCCAAACATAGGATATCTACCCAGGTGGTGATTGTGGGATGCAATCGCAACTTGATCAGATTTTGTGTGGCTATTGGGAAATATCGCCAACTCTTTTAGGATATGCACCCTCTACCCCTCATTATAACTGATTACTTCAACCTTCACTTGTTCCTCTTTCGGTCGATTTTGACCCCACTGTTGAGTGCTATTGGAAGGCCTGGTGCCAAATTGAGAGGAAGGATGATAAATATTTTTAGGACATGAGCATTTATTTTTCATTTCCCCCCACATGAACAAAATCCACCTATCCACATTCTTGTTTATTTTACAATTGATTTATGTATGATGTTCATTTGATTACATGAAATTGTGAGTTATACTATCTTGTGAAGGTCAAAAAATATAAAAATATCTTGTTCATTTATTTCTCTCTTTCCACCATTTACACACCTTCACTTTTCCAGTTGAAACCATAGGGGAACCACAAAATCCACGTCATTCTAGATGCTTGCAGAATCTCTCTCCTATTCTAGGAGGAGTCCCTAGTCTTGCCAACTCACCGGCTCAACCATATCATACCCCAATGAGTGCTACTATTTTGGGATCAACTCTACTTGGTTCCACTTTGCTTGGGTCAAATACCCAAGACAATCCATCTATTGGTTCTCCTTCACAAGGAGGAAGGAGTAAAAATTCTTCTCAAGGGAGAAGTACAAACCCACCAAATCCCTTTCAATGGACAGGTACATTACCTACACACACAATGGATGGAATTAGTCCTCCACCAAATATCCCCATGCCTTACTTGGTGTTAGCACTGAAAGTAACACTTTGACTACTAAAGTATAAGCTCAACACCCATCATAATGTAAAATATAAATTTGGTTTTGAATAGGTGGATCAATAAGATGGATAAAGAAAGAGAGAGGGCAACAAACTACATATCAGTAGGCTACACCAATGGGAAATGGAGTCACAAACATCCCACTCATCGAAGGCACAAAATATGCTCAACAGAAAACAAGATTATATGCTGATAGGTGGAATAATGAAGAAGGAAAACATAAGATAGAATGTTCACTAAACAAAGATCCTCTCAATTTAATGAATCAACATATACTTGAATATAAACAATGACTGATGGGAAAAATACAACAGATCCTCTGCTGCTTAGGGATCCATAAATCATTGACAACCTTTGATCCTCAAATTTGAAATATATTCAAATAAGAAGAAATATAAAAGAAGATTTACAATCTGAAATCAAAGCTCTCATGAGTCTCCAATAGCAGTAATGCTTACAATCCAAAAATGCCCACAGGCTTACAAATGAACACACACATGAAAACTGCCTACTCTTACTCTCTCTAGTCTCTCTTGGCTCATCCCTCCTCTTCTCCAAGAGATATTTCCTTCTTTAAATAAACAATAGCATCCAAATGAACTAAGGAGTTTGAATCCCATATCCTCCATTGGATTCTAAGCCTTGGAGATAGGTGGCAACAATCAAAGAGACAAAAATCTAACAAACTGCTAATTTTCAGGAATTTGTTGGAAGTCATTAATGAAATGTCTCCACCTCATTGCATGAGGCCTTTTCTGGAGCTAAATATTAGGTGCAGGTGTCCCTTGAAATCTAACTGATCCTTGAGAAGTCATTCAAACTCTCCTTGACATGTGGCAACCTCCCAACAAGGTGAATATCAAAACCGTGACCACTACATGAAATTAGGCAGCGCCGCTGTAATAGAGTAGGTAGCACCACTTATACATGTTATATCTCTCAAAGCATAACACATTTTTAAAAAATGAGAGAGGTTTTTATTATTTGGCATGTTATGAACAAAAACCTTCTCCCATTTTCAAAAATATCTTTTCAATTGTTCATAATCCAAGTTTTAAGTTAGTGACTAAAAAGTGGTAAAATAACTTTGCAGAATTCGTTTTCTGCCAGAAATATTATGTAGCACCTGTAGGTAGTGCCGCTTACGCTGCGTCTGTGTGCAGATTAGGTAGAATTTCCAAACACATAGTGTCTTCAATATTGAAAATATGCAGATCAATTTGTAGTCTTTCATGATGACAAAACCATTTCAATTAAGTGCCTTGACTGTACAATGGATAGTGCCTTTTACCACTGGGGAAACTAACACTTAGCAAAATCCCAAAACTCAGATAGTTAGGCCTCTTCTAGCTGCAGATTCTTGTGCTAACACTTGGTATCCCTCAACATTCCTGATTTAACCAAACTCACGAATGATCCTATTTTGCGTGACGCCACTTGGCCCAATATGGCTACGAAATTTCCTTCAGATATTCCAAAGTTTGAAGGAAAACCAGGGGATGATCCCACCACCCATGTTATTAACTTCCACTTATGGTGCTCTTCAAATAACATCATGGATGATTCCATCTGCTTGAGGTTATTTCAAAGAAATCTCACTGGTTCATCAACCAAATGGTATGTGGACGGAAAATTAGGGTCCCATGTGACCTTTGAATCATTGGCCAAGGCCTTTTTGTCCTTTTTCCAATTACTAGTTCACCATGGAACTAGTTTATAACTTCTCTATGAGTTCAAACAAACCACTGCTATCCATATCTCTGACCACATCCATGAATGGCGACGACGACAAAGTTTGTGTAAAGCATAAACCACCAAAGAGCAATGTCTTGATTGGTTTCTTAAATCGCTCGTCCCCATGATTGCAAAGGATGTCACATCCACTTTCCCTCAATTAGAAGAGGAGGCCATCAACAAGGTCCAACAATTTGACCTCATATTTGCTCAATCAAGTTACTTATACACAATATTTCCCGATGCACTCAGACCCATACCGTTTGGCCAGGACAAACTTGGGATGTCCCACGCTGTGGATGGGTTGATTGGTTCTATGGAAAATCGCAACCCTTACGGCCACCCATCACCCACTTATGGTGAAAATCAATATCAAAAACCATATAGAGGGACGTATTATTACCCTCCTCCCACTCACCAATATTCATATCGTGTTTTTCCCTCTCAGCCATTGGGGGGAACCCCATTGGTACCCCATATGCATCCCATCTCTCAATCCAGTACGGGTCCACCCCCAACCCCGGTATATAACCCCAACAATATTGGAAGTGCTTCAACTTGCTATAGACCATATGGATCATCTTCACAAAACAACTAAATAATTCCAAGAATAAAGGAAAAAATTGAAATGATAACAACCCTGGACTAGGAGTAAATAACCCCCAACAAAACCGTCCTACTGGGGGAAACCAGAATCAAGGAAACCAAAACCCCCAAGGGGGAAACAATAACAATCAACCATGACAAGGGAAGAACAATAACCTCATAACTAACTTCCCTTGCACTCTATGTGGTGAGTATGGACATTATACTCACCACTACCCCCAAATTTTTGATTACAAATGGATGAAAGAATCCATGAACATGCAATTCCCTCCAGCGCTGCTTGCCCCCCAACAAGCCCCATAACATTATTTTCAACCACCACTTTTGATCGTTTTGAAAAACCCTATTCCACACCAAGGTGTGATGAATACCCAACAAGAGATAAACTTGGCCCCACCATGAATGGTGAAATATCAAAACCCAGGTTCCAATCAACCCAAAAATACGACCGATCACGATATCCTCCATACCAGTGAGGAAGAGATTATTATGAAAACATGCAACCATCCATACAACCTTCCTCTTGACTCTACCCCAACCACCTGAGAAGCATCTCCCGCCACAGTCAGGCAACCTCTGATGATTCCCTGGCCTAACACTGAACCAAACCCTATTATACCCCTCAGGCCATCACGACGAAATGTACATAACCTTCATGCTAGGGAAACCCATAAATACAGTCTTGTCAATGACTTAGCACAGTCTCCTCCATCCATGTCTGTGTTGGAGGTCCTCCAAACCTGTCCATCATAGCACAAATCCTTTCTTTCCACCTTGGGGGAAGTTGACCTAGTTGATACTAGACTCGTCACCTTTGATATATATAGCGAAGAACCACACCTCCCCACCCTGGTAGCTTTTTAGATACCAGTTAAGATTCTTAACATCAAAATTCATCGGTGCATCATTGATGAAGGTGCATCCACATGCATCATGTTCAAAGTAGTATGGAAAAAAATTGGCTCACCTGGGCTAATACTTTGTGTCATCACCCTGAGAGATTATGACGGTCAACCATAATCCCTTGAAGGGATCTTCCAAAATGTCCCTATAGAAATTGGGGGAAGAACCATCCTCATCGACATTGAATTTATCGATGCCCCACTTGATTACAATATCTTGTTTGGATGTAGCTACATGTATGTTATGAAGGCAATAGCCTCTTCTGTGTTTCGTACGATGATGCTCCCCCATAATTGGAAAATTGTCACCATTGACCAGCTTACACATTATGAACCCAATCATTCCACCAACATTGATAACATCATCTCTCTTGATCGGGCTAGCTCAGATGCTTTTTCGGTCATCGACATTGGTCCTGGAATATTCAAGGACCCATCCTTGTTAGGGACTTATCATGGAACACCACCTCTCCTAAACCCATCTCTTTCAACACAAGTGTGTGTAGTTTCCTCTAATGGAACTGATATCAAAGACAATACTCCTCTCACTGGGGCCCCTTCCCACATCGAAGTTCCTTTAGTCGGAGAACCACTACCTCAGGAACTCCTTGAAAACACCACTGCACCACTTATCTTGGATTTTCCTCCCCTCCAAGGGAAAATCCTAGTTTGAGAAACCATCCCCCAATCCATTACCCAAATCCCCTTTTTCTAACCCCCACCTGGATTCCAAGCATTTTAGGTATTCACTACTCTCACCCTTCCCAACATGGTTCTCGCCATCCCTATATGGTATCTCCATCCACCTGCTATGGTTCCTCCACCATATATCCCTCCCTAGACAAAGGGATTACCGATGCAAATCCCAGTACAGGCTCCTGCCACACCACCCTCACCTCCAACTGGAGGAAAAAACACCACCACTAGGGGAATACAAAGGAATAAAGATCCCATAGCTCTACTCACCCCCTGAGGTCAACTTGCTTGTGCACTATGTGAAAGAGAAGGACACCCCACTAATATATGTCCTACTCTTCCTGAGTTAAGCAATCTCATCCAACTCCCTAAAACAACCCCATTGATTTCTACTCTACCAAGTACATCCACCACTACTACAGAGTCCTCAACCACATGCAAGAAAGGGTTACAAACCAATTTTGTGTGTGCCATATGCTCATAATATGGCCATTACAATCATCATTACCCATCTCTACCTCAATTCCTCTAAAAATTAGCTGCAGTATGCCACACATCTCGGCCTGATCCCTCTCAGATACTCCCTACTGATGCTCATATTACTGACATTCGTTATATATCATAACCAATCCCCAAGAAAATGAGATATCCCCCATAATTTCTTGACATTTGGTTTATGTCTAGCTGGCCATCGCACCCAGTACATGATACCCCTTCTAGTCCTCACCACTTGAGGACAATAACACTTACATGTTGACAGTTCCCCCTACCACCTCCCAGGATCCCCTGTATTCTCATATTTTCCACTGCGATGAAGATATCCTGAAGGAACTGACTACCCCTGATTTCCCATGGAATGTTCTCCATCATCAAGCACTTTTTCTCTCACACGAGGTCTTTCACCCTCCTACCCAATCCTCCTTGTGTGCCATCGAAATCAAGGATTTGATTCCTCTGGGGCATGTTGATTGGTTCAAAAACCCTATTCCTTCCCCTGATGCTTTTGAAGAAGGAAACATGGCCAACATCTCCCCCACAGTCAAAATTTGCATTTCCATTAAACTCAACATCATAGAAGAGATCACCATTGGTGCCACATGCTCCCTTGAAGAACTCATTGCTTACAAAGCGCTCTTTAAGGAATACCAAGATATTTTTTCCTAGTCATATATGGAGATGCTTGGCCTCGATCCTTCTATAGTCGAACATCGAATCGATACATGGATGGATATCTCCCTGTTCATCAAAAGAAACACCCTCTCCACCCTTCCAAAGCTGTGGCTATCAAAGCTGAAATTGAAAAGTTACGCGCGACCAGGTTCATTTACCCCATTGCGTACACTTCTTGGGTCTCTAACCTCGTACCCGTTAACCAAAAAAAGGGAACTATTCATGTATGCACCAACTTTCGTGACCTCAACCACGCTTGTCCCAAATACAGCTTCCCAGCCCCTTTCATCGACCGAATAATCGATGATTGTGTTGGCCACAAGGCACTATCCTTTATGGATGGATTCTCCGGATACAATCAAATTCAGATCCACCCAATAGATCAGTACAAAAATGATTTTACAACACCTTGGGGTACCTTTTCTTATCACGTCATTCCCTTTGGACAAAACAATTCTGGTGCTACTTTCCAATGGGCCATGACCTACATTTTTCACGATCTTGCTCACACCATCTTTGCTTATTTGGAAGACCTCACTGCTTGTTCCAAAAAGCGAACCCAACATTTAGACAACTTACACATCATTTTCCAATGATGTCGCCAATATAATATCTGCTTGAACCCCCTCAAGTGTGTCTTTTGCATCATTGTCGGGTGCCTCCTTAGGTTCATTGTCTCCCAACATGACATCACTATGGGTCCCCTCAAGGTCCAAGCTATCACATAAATTCCACCACCTAGGAATTTATGCCAACTGCAGAGATTGCAAGGAAAAGTCAACAATTTACGTTTCTTTATCCCAGACTACACCACTCACACACATGGTTTTCTCTACTTACTGCATCATGATATCCCATTTCGATGGGGTGAACATGCTCAAACAACTTTTGATGATTTAAAATTCACCCTATGCAATTCCCCTTTGATTATTCCCCCATACTATAATTGTGATTACATCCTCTACTAATCATCCTCTGTTGTTTCATTTGCAGGAGTCCTCATCCAATTAGGGGATGACAGACGTGAACATGTGATTTACTACATTAGTGAAAACATTTCAGGACCACCCTTAAAGTATAATCATGATGAAAAATGCGTGATAGTAGTCGTCCTCATATTCCAAAAAATGCAGCTTTATATTCTTCTTCGAACTACCAAGGTCATAGTAGATTCCAACCCCATACAATACTTTCTTAGTTGACGATAGATCCACGAGAAATTTTATCGATGGATCATTATTCTCTAGAAATACGATATAGATTTCTCTACTCCCAAAATCAAGAAAGCTCTGGTCCTAGCCAAACTCATTACGACTTTTCCCTCAGATGCCAAAGCTTCCTCCATCAACGAGGATTTCCCCAATGAATACCTCTTCTTCATTCCCTCCAATGAACCCTTGTACGATGACCTTCGTGTCTACCTTCATACACAGAAGTTTGGATCTCACCTCTCTCTAGATGACTGCCGACGCATTCGCCATCAGGCTCTCTGATATCTCTTCATCGGGGACATTCTTTACCTTCGAGGGGTCGGTACCATCCTTCGACGATGTCTTATCATTGACGAGGCCGACAAAGTCTTGAATTATTTCCACAACGATTCTTATGGTGATCTCCTCTCGGGTATGTCCACCTCCCAAAAAATAATTTGAGAAGGAAACTTCTGGCCCAATTTGTTTCATGATTTCATCTATGTTGTCAAGCGATGCAATAAATTCCATCTTTATGCAAACAAAGCAAAAGCTCCACCAACTCTTCCACACCCAGTCATCACAACCATCCCCTTCTATAAATGGGGCATAGACTTCATGACTTTCCATTCTCCATTCAGTAATGGACACAAGTACATTGTCATGGCAGTGGATTATTTTACCAAATGGGCCAAAGCCATGCCCACTTTTAACAACATTGATGACACCGCAACTAATTTTTTCTTAAACCATGTCATTACCCAATTTGGATTCTCACAACAATTAGTTTTCGATCATAGGAAACATTTTGAGAATGAGATATTTGCATAAATTTATTCAAAACTAGGCTTCACCCATGAGTTTTCCTCCCCATACTAGCCTCAGTCCAATAGATAGGTTGAGGCTGCCAATAAAGTCCTCAAAACCATGCTCCAATGCACCGTCAACAAACATAAGACCAAGTGGAATCATATGTTGTTTTCCTCTTTATGGGCCTATCGCAGGGCAATCAAAACTACCACCCATTTTACACTGTTCCACCTCATCCATGGGATCGAAGCCACCCTCCCTATCGAGTGAGAAATCTCCACATTACACATTGCCATAGAGCTCTTACCTGACACTTCTCCAATCGAGCAATGCCTGTTGACCTTAGAGTCAATTGATGAATAATGTCAATCTTCATTACAACACAATGAAGAAACTAAGAAATGGTCCAAAGCCACCTTCGACCGCCATGTCAACCTTCGCTCATTCAACAAAGGTGATCTCGTGTTAGCCTATGATATCTCCCATGACACTATCGGCCATGGGAAATTCAAGTCATTATGGCATGACCCCTTCATCATCCAACACTACCTCACCAAAGGTGCCTACATCTTGGCCTCCCCCGAAGGATTCCCTCTCAAAGAACTCGTCAACGGGTTGTACTTGAAGAAGTTTTATTCCTAAGTGTATCCCCCCTACCTTAGGTTTCTCTTTGTACACATTTGTAGAGTTTTTAGTCTTCTTTGGTGCCACCACTCCTCATATCTGACCTATCACCCATCTTATTGACATATGCATCATCCATCAACCTACCACATTGGTTACGTTGACGGTGCCAGCCGCTGGACCCAAAATCTTGCTTCGGCTTCTTTGGCCCTCTATACTCCCTCACATATACTACTCCATTCCGATGGCATATGTTTAGGCCTGACCACCAACAACCAAGCCAAATATGATGATGTCATTGGTCTCCTTGCTGAGGCCAGTCACCACCACATTCGTCACCTTAGCGTTCTCTTAGATTCTGAGCTTGTTGTCCTACAGCACAACAACATGTATCATGTTCATGATCCTTGCCTCTTCCACAAATACCTGCAAGTTAGACTCCTATATCGAAAATTTGATCTCATCACATTTACAAATGTTCAAAGAAACATCAATCAAGTAGAAGATCACATTGATAACCTAGTATTAGATTGGCATTTATTGCATTAAAAACATCCTATACAAAACATCATACATTTGTCAAACACATAGAAATAGACAACATACATCATAAAACACAAAACATAAAGACACGCATGATTAATGTATCCAATATATATATCATCAGGGTCATAAAAATGTTTTACAAAAAATATATATACAACTTCCTGTAGGCTCATGAGTCCCATCCTCCCTATGAGTACAAAACTGGGTATCAACTACCCTCTACAAAATCAGGCTCCCAAACCCGTACATACAAAACTTGACACTCAAGGTTTCCCTAGAGCTCCCCCCTAGGTCCTATGTTAGCTGGAGGTGCCCCACCAGCTAAGGTCCCTCCATATCTAAGAGGAAACCGACCAATCATCGCTTCCCCCGCCACTTCTTCTCTACTTATCAATGTCCGCCACTCTACTAGTACCCCCACACACTAGTCTAAGACCTCCTCGTCATGGATGTGGGCACATATGCCCTTAGAAACACCTTGAAGGACCCGCTTGAACCATTGATACAGATCCTCTACCATGTCCTCCACATCTCCTTGTGTCTTTCTGGCTGGTCCTACACCGACGTCATATCACCGACGCCTCTACCCAACCCATGGCTCTGCGGGATCCAGTCGAGCCATATCCCATTGAGCCAGCTCCGGGAGGACCTCTGCCTCTCACCCCCGGGGTCAAACATATGTAAAAAAACACCTATATAATTTCAGCATCCATATACATGTTCGATAAATGATATCTACCAAAATCAAAATAAACCGATACACCATGTACCTCTCTGGTCCCAATCCTCCCCAGGAGGTAGCACCATGTCCAGATCCTACCTGTAGTCCATACCCGTGTATGGATATCACATAATCACCTATGGCATCTGACACCACACTCGAGCCACCATGGCCGTGAAGTAGTGGCCACCCTCCCCTTCTTCATGCCATGCCAACACATGTTCCCATCACATCAATCGCGGCTCTCACCGTGAAACTGGCTCTAGTAGAATCTGTGGGCATAATAAAGGCACCCTCTCCCAAAACCAAGCCACCAAAAATGACTCGAATGAAAAGTCACTAGAGTTGGCACACGGAAACTGGTTCAACTGAGACATCATCCTGGTATGCATCAACATACCCCATGCAAAGAGGTCTCCATTCAAGACCTCCTCCACCATCCTCAGTTGACCACCTATGATCTTCCGAGTTCACATCGAGTATTTGGTTTTATGTGTCCACGTACTTGTTCAACAATCTTACAACCCCTTCAGGTATATGTATGACACTGGCATGTAGTTACTCCCTCTATTAATAATTGCATATCCCAGTCACATCCTCTGACATTTACCATTAGGGTCCCTACATTCGGCTCTCCAGTATCTTTACCTCTACCATATTTTGGTACTGTCATCCGATAAGACTCTCCCCCACATGATTTGTCCCATTAATAGTTCCCCTTGGAAACTTGACAATCGTGTTGATTTCACCCCCTAGGGTTGGGAGTCCCAATAGTATTTTTCACCTCCGAGAATTAACCCCATACTTATTTTCATCATATTGCTAACCTTCCCAATGGACTCCTAGGTCATATACTATTACACTTTGATCTATTGATTGCACCCCCGCAGTGTCATTAGCCCTTCATCTCATCCACCATCAATTTTCCCATCTGCAGATTGTTCTCCATCCACTTACCTAATACAAAAACCCACCCATAGGGCCCCCACCCTTCATCAGTTCTCTTTCACAGACTTGTGCTCTAAACAGGCGAAGCCATCTTTCACTGAGGCACCCATTTCTGTATCTGTATACTCAACCCAAATTACTCTTTATTTCTTTGGTAATGGTATAAAGCCCTTGTTTCCAACATATACATAGATTTTTAGTTGTCATCCTCGATGGCTTTCTTTTTACATGGAAAAGAAACCTATGTCGCCCTTGGTTGGGGGAATCAACCCTTTTTTCATATCAAAATCATTCACAAACCCCGAGTATGCCAAATCCACATACCCATAATCTATGAGTTTTCCCACTTTGTTAGCCTCTGACACAGTTTAACCCCGTATCTAGTTGTCCCCCTGATGCTAGATCCATTTTTATGGTTGCTACCAATCATCCCTCAACACCCCAACCAAGGGAATTCTTGAATCCCACAACATGTTGACTTTGTTCATGTTACTCATCAGTACCTGATATCATCTATTACTCAGTGGATTTCAAGAAGCCCTTTGCTTCTTTGCATCTCGTCTCCCTTCCTGTCGACATCAACACAATTTCTAGAAGGGAGACAATATCTTGACTCTGATTACCTTTTCAATGGGGAGTGTTGGACAGAACAAAGAGAGTCCTTATTGCTTTCTAATTCCGTTGACCCCCATAAAATTCGACTTCAACACACTCTCATGTTAAGGTGGGTCTTACTATGTGACCATTGTAGTTGTTTCATACCAGTCAAAGGCCTCTGAAGATGATAGGCCATCAATGCCTACGAGTCATCGAAAATTATTACAGTCATCCATTACTTTCTTCAGAGCCTGTTTACCAATCAGAACCGTCATCTGTCGTTATCAATCACCCCCAAGGGCACTACAACTATCTACATCATCATACATCTTTGATTACAGTCCCACATTTTGGTTTCATGAAACAAGCATGGGGTATGCTCGCCTCGTTTGTATACATATTTTATTTTTTCTTCCTAGAGAAAGGTTTGGTTCCCACAGTTTTCCCTCTCCCTCCGGTGGATTTCTCTTTCAGTTCCTCTCTTCACTCTTCCTTACAATGGAATTCTCAACAAAAGAAACATTGATGTATTTCGTCTATACATATACTCCTAACCTCACACATTTGGGGGCATCTGTTATCACTGAAAAATTGTCCGCAACATTGCACACAATGGTTGAAGAAAGACATCAATTCCAATAGCAATTAGTACCCTACAACATCAAAATCCATCAAAAAGTCACAAAACTATCCACTGGGTTAAAAAATTAAAGTGCACAAATTCAACAAAGGAAGCTCGCGCATAGTGCACATAATGCATAGGCTAACACAACCCTCAATGTGCACTATGCGCAAGATGCATGCATGTCTATGAGAAAATTCACACACTGCTCATGAATGACACATTTATGAATCTTGTTGGCCTCTCAACCACTTCTAGTCCGACCCCCAACACGATTTGATACTCAGATTTTAGCAAAATCTAGCTTGGAGTTTGGTCAAGGGCTAGGAAGTGCCCTAAAAGGCCCCTTGTTCACACTATGAACCAGTTGTATCTTGCCATGAATGGACACTATAAATATGTGCCATGGGTGTGCTAGAAAAATAATAACTTCAAGGTATTGTTATGCTGCAAGAATTCTTCTTAGAGAATCCTCTTTTCTCTTGGAATCATTCAAGCACTATAGCAAGGGCCATTCCACTCACCTCTTGAGAGGATTAGCATTGTATTTCTTCACCATTGTCACTTGCCATTGCATGAAGATAAGAGATATCTATTAGGGAGCTCAAGAGCCATCCCAAGGAGGAAGAGGGGATTCATAAGTCCTTGCCTTTCTCTACGGTGTTAGCCTATTAATATATTGATCCATTGGTAACTATATGATGGTCATTTTTTCTTTTCATGGTTCTAGTTCTTGCAAGCTTCTCTAACATTTATTTATTTACTATTTTTGTTATTATTTCCTTGTTTCATGTGTATTTGGTTATCTAATCAACTCACAAACCTATGTCTTGTTTAGCCGACTTAACTATGCAGGTAAGTGTTGTGTTTTTGCTCACCCATGTGAAAAAACCAACACAAAAGTCGTAGAGTTAGCTATAACACTCAGAGACCTCTCACTGGATTGGTTCATGCACCTTGATGTAAATAGTCCACAAGGAGCAGCTAAAAATGTCGTAGAGGTGAAAAAGATATTGGTAAACAAGTTTCAGAAGCCAAGGTGAGAAGACCAGTACATGAATGAAATAATTGAAATCAGGAAGAAACCCAATGAGTATATCTGGGATATTGATCAAAGTTTTAAATGTCTGAAAGGTAAGTTGAAGTATTCGATTACTGACATGCAACATAGGCAGTTATTTGTGAACTCAACATTGTTACTTGAGGAAGAGCGAAGACAGGAGCTAATGCGATAAAAAAAGATCCATACCATCACCAATGGGTCAAAAAGAATACCGAGCCACATAATCATTTTGACACACCGAAAGAGAATAAAACATTTAAGGAAGCCAGACATGAGATTCTCAATGAGAACATTGCATCTACATTAGTTGTGCAACAAACTCAGGATCCACCAATGTACGAGATTCCATCTTCAATGAATCACACCAGTAAAGGAAAACCTTTAGAGAAAGAAAATACCATAAATACATTTTTGCAATCCCATGTTAAGTTATTGAATGATCCATCATCCTTTAAGGTCTTCCATAATTTTCTATAAATATGCAACACATAAGTGGAAGGGAAGTTAGAGAAGAATATTGTCAATCATCTCCATACAATAAGAAGAACAAGCAAGGAATTTAGGATAAATGCCAACATTGGGGATTTCAATATGCTAGATAGCATACTTGATTTAGGATTTGAAGTAAATTTGTTACCTAAGAAGACATGTCATTGTATGGGGGAACCCACATTAGGATATTCACCTATCTAGTTGAAACTAGAAAATCAACACAAAGTTTTACTAATTGGAAGACTTAAATGTGTGACATTAGACTTGGATGGAGTGCACATTGTGGAAGATTTCAAATTCATAGAGATAGTATATGGAACAACACCCTAACCAACATTACGTGAATTGTATTGGGAATTTGATAACCAAGTTGTAATCAACCTAAAGACAAGGAAAATGACTTTTGAATCAGGTGAGTACATAGTGATTGCACCATTGGATCCTTCAGAAGGAGAAAGGTTTGTAGAGGTAACATGTTTGGACTTGGAAGAAATAAATCAGTTATACAAAACCACTGAGGGAGAAGAATATTATGTCAACCCAAATGCAGATGGGTTACTTAGCTGGAGAAGTGCTACATCGTGTGCTTCATACTCAAAAAAAGGTATAAAGAACTGTCAATAGAGACTAGATGAAGTCTCCACAAGGAGGTGCACAAGAATAGACTACGCCATAAGGTGGGTTGGTATAGAGATAAAGGAACCTCCCAATTTTCATGGGTTGAACGACTTAGAGGAATTATTGAAAAAATATGAGGAGGAATTTTTGGAAAATCAGAGGTTGTTAGCCATGGATATTGCACTCAAGGAAACACCTTCTAGATGGTGGGGTGCACACAAAGACACAATTCGGGACTGGTATCAGTGTAGAAATCTATTTCACTTTAGATTTGGTGCATAAAAGGGGAGAAATACAGTGCATAAGTATGATGGGAAAGGAAGGCCAACTGAGCATCTAGATAAATTAAAAACACAATGGAGTTTGACACCACTAGAAGAATGGCCTCACTATTTTATCCATACATTAGAAGGGATCCCAGGGAACTGGTACATATAGCAGAAGATGTGTAGAGACACTACTTAATGGACAATATTACAACATAATTTTGTGGTAACATTCTCTTTTGAGCATCAGAACCTAAACATTGATTCATCTCTGAAGCTGATATAGGGAATGATATTCTTTGAGGAACATGAGGGGGATATTATAATAAAATATAAACAACAGAACTGACAGATAGTCAATATTTACTCTCATGTTATCATGTCGTAGAGGAAGCACCAGTTTAAGATGATCCACACAACATTCATATCACAAAGATTGAATGAGAGAGAGAGGTGGAAGGTCCATATCTGGAGTCAAAGGCATTTGTTGCACCAATCAAGGTCAAGAAATTCAACATTGGGACAAAATAAAATCCTAAAATGGAAAGGATTTGAGACTACTAGGATGAGAAAACACTAGAAAGGATGATAAAGTTACTACATGAATACAATAACTTGTTTCCAGAAACCTTTATAGAGATGAAGTGTGTGAGCACCATAACAATTTTCAAATAGTATACAAGTATTGGAATTTTAGCGAAAGCCTATGTCGATAAGGAGATATGATAATTTAGAGGACTAGGTTATATCTGGTGGAGTATGGAAAAATATGGCGAAAGCATAAAGGGCGAGACTCAGTGAACCATCGATCTTGAAGACGGCCCGGATCAACGACCAAAACGCATATCGGGGATCGAAATAGCACAAAGGTTAAAAAATCGAGGGTGGGCTGTGGAAAACCATCATGGTTTAAATCGTGGATGTGTGGCACCCTCTGAGACACATCGGGGTGAAAAATGGTTCACCTAAGATCGTTTTCTCAAACCCCCAATGCCAAAGATACTGGGTAAATGTGGACCGTAAATCTTAAAATAGCTCAGATCAATGGCTGAAACTCAAATCGGCGATTGGAGTAGCACGAATATTAATGAATCAAGGTTGAGCCAGGGAAAACCATCATGGTTTAAATCATGGGCGTGTGGCGTCCTCAAAGGCACATCGGGGTGAAAAGCGGTTCTCCTAAAACCATTTTCTCCAACCCCCGATGTAAATAGATACCTATACAAAGGGGACCTCCCGATATTATTTTATGATAACTTGAAACATTCCAACGTTCAGAAACTTAGCGCAAAGCATCCATTTGAAATTCAAGCTCAGAACTGGACCAAATTAGTGTTTGTCTTGCCGCTTAACAAGTATTTTCGCCATGGCCGCTAATCCCGTTGTCTTATCCATAAATGGGCAAGACATATTTTCCAAAGAAGAAGCCCTAATTGATAGAGACTTCGACATTTCAGACACAGAGATAACAATATCGTCCATTTCTGTGTCCAGATCAAATTTGTTGGACAATGTTGGAACTCACATACCTTTCCTCGAAGCTTCTCAAGCCTCCATCATCCCTTACGTCCTAGAAGTAGTCTTTCCTTTCCCTGAATTTGTAATTTGGTGTGCAGAACAATATTCTCAGTAAGAAAGAGTCATTCTGAATAAATAAGGGTCTGAAGTTTTATGTGAAATAGATAGTCCATCGCTCTGAAACACCCTTGGTATACTTGAGTCTTCATCCATTGTGTCAGATCCCTTAGAGGAACAAAAAATGATCACAATTTATAGAGAATGCCCACCAGAAGTAAAAACCCAGTTTCTGCAAACCATTTTCAAGCCCGAGTACCATTTAGAGAGTCTATCATTTCCTTCCAGCATAAGCGTCATGGTCATTGAAGTCTAGGGGGATTGTTCCCTATTAAGTCAAATTTTAGGATTGGACAATGACAAGTTTGTGGTAGAAGTCATGTTAGGTTTCCTTTTGAATTTATTTATGTCAGAGTCTGGTCAGTCAGTCTGTGTCAGTTTTGACAAATTCATTGTTGACAATATGCATAAGCAGTTAGTGAATTTCAATTCATTAAGACATTTTAGATATTACACCGATTTGCTGAGGATGTTTATGGAATATAACAAAACTAAATTTCCCAATACTGCATTCATTTCAACTGAATGTAAAAGGATCACCATACTTATCTTCATAAATACGATTATGTCCAGGGTGTACAGTCTTATCTTCGGTTTAGACTTGCCAAGGGTCCTAGAAGAAATTAAAATCTATTTACAAACAAATCCAAAGAGAAGGACAGGTGATTGGATGTTGTTCATACAGTCCACGTCGATTTGGGTATATGGCTACTAGGAAAGAACTCATCTTTTACTAGTCTTTCTGACCCCCAAAATCTTTGCTTTGGAGTTCATAAGACAGAGGATCATCTCAGAAAATGAGCACTTTTTGAAATCACACAAGGCTTCTAATCTAAAATTTCCTTTCATAGTAGGTCCCTTTGTGGTAAAGAACAAGTCCTGTTTGCCTCATATTCAATCCAAACTCAATGAATTTGGGTTCAAGCAGTTGCAAGGAAGAAAATGTGACCCACACCAAATCATTCTAAAGAGGATATTAGTAAGAAGACAAGGTCCCTATGAACACAAGCATGTCGAAGGATTCGATAAGTTGGCCAATATAGAAACCTGTGTAGATATAGAGGTCACTATGCAACATGATCTAACAAAACAAATAGAACTAGCTTCCCAACAAATCCCAACACAGAAACCTTCTCCTAGATTGATTGTCAAAGCTCCTAAATTGAGCATCTACAATAAGAGGATAAGTTTAGAGGCCCTGGGCGCCAATAGCCAACAAGATATTCTCAAGAAAATGAAAATCACATCATCCTCTCAAATAATCGACCTGGAAGAAGAAGAACCCAAGGACAAAACATGCATGGAAATGGTAGAAGGTTTGACCAAGAACGAAGAAGTAGGTACGAAAAATAGGACACAAACTAAAAGAAACACAAAGGTCTTTAGCAACAGGAAACACATATTTAGATAGACACCTGGGGTAGTTTATCAGTCCAAGGAACATTTAATGAACCAGTATGCTATGAAGGGAAGTATGGCCAACAATGAAATAAGAGACCTTTTGCATAAAGTGGAAAAGACTTCCCATTTTAAAGATTCCTTTCTCTTAGTCAAAGACGTGGAAAAGAAAACATTTAACATAGCAGTGGTTGATGATGATAAGGTATCTGAGATCAAAATGCACTATGAAAATATTGGTGCCCCTAACAATGTAAATTTCCATAGAAATGTCAGTGATATGATATATTCTGATTATTTGAGTTTGGGTCTGAGGGTCGCAAGATTGACAACACATGCACTCAAACTAGATGGACAATTGAAGCAGGAAAAGGCATCCAACAAAGCCTATATGACACAGGCCAAGAGGCTAGATTCTGAATGTCCTCAAGGGGTGAAAGCTTCTCTGGATGAAAAGGATAAGATGATCCAAAGCTTAAATAAAAGGTTGAAAATGTCACCCACAGACCATCCACAAACAACATAACTGACTTCTTTGGAACAAGAGAAAGAGACATTCAGACAAGAGGCACTCAAATACAAAGATAAAGTGTTGCAGTTGGAAAAGGAGAAAGAAATTTGGTCACAAGCATAGGCAACAACATCAGATGTGGATGTCATTGTACCTACTAATACATAGGCTGGATATAGCACTGAAGGGTTGGTCCAAGCTATGTCCTAGGTAAGCATAAAAATGGGAGAGATCAAAGGTCTCAACGAATTTATAGAAAAGTTGAAACAAGAGATTAAGGTAAAGGATGAGAAGATGGCTCAACTTCACAGAGATAATCAAGATTTGCAAGAGAGAGTGAGCAAAATGAAAACCAGGCTAATGGGAAAAAAATTATTGCAAGGAGCCAAACATGTCATATGGGATGTTATTGCTGCAGAAGCTGCTAAATTCAGGGTTTACCTAAATTTTATAAATGACAAATATAGTGTGGCTGCTACATCTTAGAGCAGGTGTGTTGTTGTTAATGAAGTGTTAGCCAAGAAACCCTCAGAATGGGCCGAAATTTCTATTGACTTGCTAAATTTTGTGCCAACTGTCGATCTTCAAACTATCAGGGTAAAATACAGGACTGCATTAATCCTTTCAGCTAGGAAAATCATCACCAAGCATAACCTCCTTAGATCGGTCCAGAACAAAGCTCTGCAAATGGACCACAACATACAAGAATTTAAAGATGCATTTGAACAATTTTTTATCAAAGGCCTCCCATTGTTTTGGAATGGCAGAGGTTCATTATACAATCAGGTAGATTACAATACTCTCCTCGTGCAATGTAGAATGGACCATTATAAATTTGAAGCTATAGAAGAAATCCTGAAAGGCCCAAGTCTGGTAGACTATCTAGCTACAGACTTCGAAATTTTGAATAAGTTCAAAATAGTGAAAGTCAACATGCCGACTATGTCCTATGCCACGTGCATTGACTTGGAGATTTTGATTAAAGAGATGATGGATTGCGGAATCCCCTCTGATTCACAATGGAAGGAAATCGTGTGGTTGTGTAAGACAAAGTGTAATATTGCTGGAGCCAGTCAGTGATCCCCAAATGTCATCATATTTGTAGATATGACAGAATACCAGAGCAAGACAGATTGCGTGAAAGAAACCGAATAGACAGAGAAATTTCCCATAATTTTGGAACCTTTTTATTTTGTCAATCATTGTAAATCGTTTCGTATACCGAAACTGTCAGTCGAAACTATTTTGGAAGATGAAACACTTCAGTTTCATTTATTTCGATAAAGTTGTGTAAGTACTGAGTTACTTGAATGAATTAATGTTGGCAGAAGTGCAAGAGCACCTTTTGGTTGTATCAAACTCTATTTTCAAATTTTCTGAATCTGAATTGAATATAAATGCATAAGATTTTGAAGTCTCTATGAAAAGATTCTAACGGGTGGTGATATGAGATTTGTTTCCTTTCATCATGTGTATTTCCCGTGACCTATTACTTCATTTACATTTTCTTCCATTTAAATTGGAGAGTTAAAGGCCCATAATTCATCTTGTGATGCTCTTGGCTTAAGCAATTTAAACTCTGTGATTATCTTCTTAACATAATCATAATTCATTTCAATAATTCTCTGATATATTTATTTATTTTCTTTATCTTCCTACACTCTATTTAAATTTAAGAATAACTCAAATTCATCGCCTCATTTAGCCTTTGTCCTCTGGAGAGTTCTATCAGTCAATGCATTGTTTTCATTCATTTTCAAAATTTTGACTCCATAGCCCTATGTCTTCCTCCCCTTCCTTGCCAACAACTTTTTTAAACCCCCCCCCAAAAAACCGAATCTAGCTACCTATTTACAAAGAAATATTAAGTGACATGAGAGATCCCTCTCTGAGGTGAGCAGGCTAGTGCCTCAACTCTAAATTTGGTTGAAAAAGTTACCTCTGTCATTTGTCTATCAGCCAGACAAAATTTACAGAGTGCTAACAAAGTGGATATAAGGTGACCTAGGTGATATGAAGATACCCCTAAAACCAAATGCTATACATGTTATACATATACCTTACATGTTGAATCCAATGTATAAGCAGAAAATGAAAGCATAAATTGACCGAATGTTGGAAGCTAGTATCATAGAACCAATGGAGGAATCTGAATGGATTAGTCCCATGGTAGTCTAGGAGAAGAAGCAAGAGGGGATTATGATTTGTGTATATTTGAGGAAATTAAATAAGTCTTTCTTAAATGATCCTTTCCCTACCCATTTTATAAATGAGGTCTTGGAGAATGTGGGAAGCTAGGAAACATATTCATTCACATATGGATTTTTAGGTTATCATTAGATTAAAATAGCTCCATAGGAAAGGAATAAGACCACATTTTCTACAGAATGGGGATCATATCAGTATACAATTATGCCCTTTGGATTGAAGAATGCACCAACTATCTTTTCAAGGGTGGTCATAGCTGCTTTCAAGTAGTTCATACATCAATTTTTAGAAGTATATCTGGATGACTGGACTATCTTTATTCTTTTGAAATATCATGTATAAGTCATAAGACTAATGTTGGAAAGATGCAGGCAATGTCAAATATCATTAAACATCAAGAAATTCATTTTTGACACACCGTTTGGGATATTGTTGGGACATATAGTGTGCAGACAAGGTTTACTGGTTAACCCTGCTAAGATTGTTGTCATTGTGAACTTACCACCACCAAAGTCAGTCTGCTAGTTAAGAGCCACACTTGGACATACATGGCACTACATGAAGTTTATCAAGGGGTATGGGCAAATTACTACACCGATGGAAAACATGTTGAAGAAGGACACCGAATTCCAGTGGAATGAGGATTGTCAGCATGGATTGGATACTTTAAAGGAGAAGATGGTGACATCACCTAGTGTTTCCAAATTGTGAAAAGACATTTCATGTGCATGTATATGCATCAACAATAGTACTTGGAGCAATTCTGGTGCAACCAGGAGCAGGGGAATTAGATTATCCTATAGCCTTTACAAGTATGAAGTTATCAGAATCCGAGAAGAATTACAACACCATGGAAAGAGAAGGCCTATCCATGGTATATGCACTTCAGAAATTTAGACATTACTTATTAGGAAATAATTTTAAAATGTTCACAGATAATTCTTCCCTCGAATATCCAATCAACAAGCTAGTGTTGGGGAGGAGGATCTGTAGATGGATGTTATTATTCCAGGAATTCGATTTTGAAGTAATATTCAAACTAGGGAAGTTGAATGCATGACCTGATCACTTGTCAAGGTTAACCAATGGAGAATAACCTACTAACTTGGAAGACAACTTCCCTGATGCACATTTATTTTCAATACAGGTAGTTGATGAGTACTTCCTTGATGTCATTGAATTCTTAAGTACAAGATTTACGCCAAAGGCGTTTAGTACTATGTAGAAGAAAAATATGGTAGTCAAAGATGTAGACTATCAACTCATTGCAGGGAATTTATACAATATGGGCACAAATAACATCTTGAGAAGGTGTGTATTGGAACATGAACGACCCATGGTTTTAGTAAAATCTCATTAAGGTATATCTAGAGGAAAAAATGAAGGAAAAAATACTACATAGAAGGTATTGCGTGCAAGTTTATGGTGGCCAAAAATGCATAGATATGCCAAAGAATATTTCCATAACTATGATGTCTGTCAAAGGGTTGGAAAACCCAACAGAAGGGATGAGATGTCCCTAAGACCACAAGTAACTCTTTAAGTATTTGGCAAGTGGGAAATATATTTTTTCGGACCTATTAATCCACCAACAAGAAGGTCAGGAGATAGATACATCATTACTATGAAAGAATACTTAACCAAATGGGAAGAAGCAACACCAGTCAAGAATTGTAGCACAGAGACAATGACACACTTCATATTTGAGCAGGTGATCACAAGATTTGGATTCCCTAGGATTTTGATGAGTGACCAAGGCACCCATTTTATTAATAGTACCATCAAGGATATGACTGAGGAGTTTTGCATCTATCACTAGAAGAGAACACCATATCACCCTCAGGAAAATGGGATAGTAGAAGATTTCAACAAGATTTTGGAGAATTCCTTGACAAATATCAACAATGTTAACATAGATGTTTGGGATTTAAAAATAACAACAATATTATTGGAATACAGGACTACATGCAAGAAGTTGATAGGACATACACCATTCCTATTGGTGTATGGACAAGAAGCTGTGGTGCCACTAGAATATTTGGTACCTAATCCACACGTAGCAACCATTACTAATATGATAGAAAGAGGCATAGTACAAGAGAGTTTAAGTCAACTAATGGAAATGGAAGAAGACATGATTCTGACAGGATTTCACCAAGAGGTACATAAAGTAAGGGACAAAACCTAACATGACAGACACATAAAGAAGAAGAGATTTAAGGAGGGAGACCTTGTTCTTCTCTATGAAAACAAAATTTTGCAACATCTTGGTAAGTTCAAAATGCATTGGTTAGGTCCATATGAGGTGAAGAAGTTCACTGATGGAGTATCTATGCAACTGCAAGACTTGACAGGATCAGAGCTGAAAGGAATGGTGAACGGTAGTCGACTGAAATTGTATAGGGACGATCGACTTGATCACTCTCAATAGTCTCAATGCAGTAAGGAAGCCATGTATATAATGTACTATAGTAGATATTAGGAGAGAAACACTTATAAAAAGACATAAAAAGGAGAAAAAGAAGGAAAAGGAACACAAAAACATAAAAAGAAGAAAAATACAAAAAGAGGAGGAAGTTGGTTGAACGTCATGAATATGGAAAAAGTCGTGCGCAACAACTAATGGGACAAAATGGAAAGACAACGTGTAAGAAAAATTGGACACAACGCAAATGCATGCAAAAAGTGAAAAATACGACCAAACATTTATGACCAGGTCTATAAATCATATAAAGCATGTGTTAGTTCGACACTTAGAGATTTTAGAACACAGAGAGAGATACAGAGAACCGAACTAGGTGAAATTGGGAAAATGAGATCACACTTAACTACTTATCCAAAAACATGACACCTATAAAGTTTGCTTCTCCAGGGCAATACGTTAGGGTTACTCGACAGGGCCAAAGAAGAAATGAAAGGTTGTTGGAACCCAAGAATGTCGTAGAGTTGAAAGATGTCACGACCTTAGAGACAGAGTCACTGAGCTTGACGAGGGTAGAGGAGGAAACCTTGAAAGCCGCGTAAGGAGAAATGGGTCAGATATCTACAAATCAAAATGATAACACAAACCCTAACCAAGAAACACATGCTAAACTCGAGGAAATGAAGGGGAAACAACAGGGTCACGATGAAGAGGAGGTGTTGGTCGAGGACATCACCAACCAACCATAAAGTAAGGGTGAAGAGGATGACACGACATAAATAATGGTGTAAGGCCAACCCATTGTTGGATAGAAATGAAAGGCATAGGATGCTGCATAAATCACACTTCCCTACATCTCGGACGCAGTGGTAATAGTGGAGGATATGCTCGAGAAAGTGACTAAAATAAGGTACTCTGACCATGATGTTCACAAAGCAGAAAAGTTCCCAGACTTGGCCGAGGGAACACATTTGGCAGATATGGGGGAGATATCCTTTGATGCAAATGAGCCACCCAGCATGGGCACGTCTGCTCACACAGGACCTTCCTCTCTTCTTGGCCCAAAGAACTCAAAGGTTCTCCTAATTCCCTCTTGGGAATTTTCCTACCCATAGATTCTCCTCGTCTCGCGATCCCCTTCCTTAACTCCTCGGAGGATCAGAACTCGCGACTTCGAGAGTCCAACAGTCGAGCACTATACCCTTGGATCTCCGAGATCCGAGATGTCATTCAACTCGCTGAATTTTCCCTGGGGGACTTTGTTACTCGCGACCTCGTTACTCACGATACCAATCTTTTGGTTCTCCAACCTCCGATACCCGAGGTGCCGAAATTCCGATGCTCACGTGTGACTTGACCCATCTACACCCGTCACTTCTCTCGGGACTTCCGCGCTATCACTACCTCGCTCCCTCGTGATTTCGCTACTCACGAATTTGAATAACTTCCCCGTCAACTCCCGAGGTCCGAGGTGTCGAAACTCGTGACCTCGCTCCCTCGCAACTTCGCTTCTCATGAGGTCAAGTTCTCAAGCCTTTTCTCATGAGGCTTTGATGCAGGAGCCCTTGTGCGGATCCAATGGTCCTCCTATGATCCGGATCCAACGACTATTTACCTCCTCGCTCCTCGTGTCCTCGTGACTCTGAATACCCAATGATTGAGATATCACCCTGCGATCTCCTGAGTTCGTGAGATCCTTAGATCCCCACCACCTATCCCATTCAGATGGACGCTTCTGATCCTCTCGCCACTTCACCTCTTCACTCACTCGCACCTCGCGACTTTGAACACCAACCACTTGGGTGCTCACCCTACGAGCTCCCGAGATGCGAGGTGCCACCTGTCCACTGCCAACTCTTGTGGACCCACACTATCCTCGGAGTAGTTGAGATCACACTCCTCGCAATATCGCGACTCTCCTTACCAAACTTAGGACACTTTCCTCACGAGGTCCTGATAGGCGATATCGTGAACAATCCAACGAACCTGACCGACTTGGATCAACGACACTGCCCCTCCTGAGCTTTGAATTCTCTCCACGCCTGCACTGTAACTACCTTGCACCTCTGGGATATCCAATGGCTCTCGGAACTTCGTGAAATATCTTCCAAAGATTTCGTTCATCCGTTCTCCCCTCGAGGATTCTGCGAAATGAAGAAGTGTCTCTCCACGAGACGTGTTTGTTCGCTCGCCAACCTGCGGCGCTTTCCTCCGACTTCCAATGGCATCTTTCCTGCACTTGTTATTTGGTGAACTCGAAGGCCTATACCTTCTGACTTTGTTCTCGACTTCTCAAGTCCTTCAGAGAACTTCTTGCGCGCACTCCTTGCGACAATCTTCCACAACGTCTAAGTGTTGAAGTTGTTTGACTCTACGCAACTCTTGCAACAATAGTCTTTGATTCTCTTTGCTCAGATTCACAACTAAGACTTCTTCTTCAGCCTGTGCACTCCTTGCACGGCTTCAACAACCCACTTCCACTTCTGGGTGAATGAGAACAAAAGTTAAACTACTGAGTCTTCATCAACGCAGTCCATGCAGATGACTTCAACTGCACACTTTGCAGGAATCTCCTGGCTCAGATAGAGAAACAGTTGAACCTCAATCTCTCTCCCTTCCAGACTTCAGTTTGAAACATGAAATCACATGCACAACATATCCAAATAAAATGCATAACAAGAAAGAAAACATTCATGAGCATAACCTCAATACATAGAGAAAACAACACAAACCATATACTTGAATCAAAGCTTCCTTCTATTAATTCAATATCTGTACATGGGTGTTTTCATACAATATTTTCTGCTTGCTCTTCTCTTCCCCTGAATTCTTGATTGATAATACAATGATGCAATGAGGGTGTCTATATCCGTTTTCCCTCTCAAACTCTAAACTATCAAATCTAGACTTAAACATCCTATCTACCAGCATTAACTCTAGTAAATGCCTCCTATCTACCAAAGGACAAGAGATTAAAGGCTCAAGGTCCAATACAATATACAAATGTGCCTTCATAAATGGTTCATTAAAGACTTGTGCTACAATCCCAAAGAACTTCAAAAATTTGGGTTTGTTTATCTAGCTGATCTCCGCTTGATGTGCTGGCTCGCTTGATGAGTTGGCGATGCTCCTGTATCATACTCCTCGGCTGGAAAACTTTCATGGGATCCTGCACGGTTTTTCCATGCTTTTGAATCTCTGCTTCAATCTCCCAGCTGGCATATTCCATTGGATGTCCTTTCCATTTGACCAGATACTCATAGTATTCCTTTCGTCTGGTCTTTTTGCTCACTCTCTTGTCAAGTATACACTCCATCTGTGGCTTTTCTGCAATTGGCATCTTCTTCTGCCACTGGAGTTCTGGCTGTTCATCACTTTCAGCTCCTGCTTCCTCATACTTATATGGATATAAGTCTGAGACATTGAATGTTGGAGATATTCCGATCTCATCCGACAACTCAATTTCATAAGCGTTTTCTCCCAATTTCTTTAGGACTCTGCATGGCCCAATTTTATTCATTTTTACCTTATTGTATGTTCCCCTTGGGAACCTTTCCTTCCTCAGATGTGCCAAAATTAGATCACCAACTTTGAACTGAAGTTGTCTCCGATGCTGATCTGCTTTGCACTTGTATTCCTGGTTTGATTCCAACAATCGCTCCTTCACCCTGTTGTGAAGTTCTTTCATCACCTCTGCGAATTATTCAGTGCTTGCGCTCTTGGTCATTATCTGCTCTGAATCCCTCAGTTAAGATACTCCTCTTGGCTTCCTGCCATATACAATCTCAAGTGGACTTTTTCCCGTGCTCCTGTTCACTGAGTCGTTGTATGCAAACTCTGCCTGTGGCAACACATTGTCCCAACTGCTATGGTGCTCTGTCACTAAGCTTCTTAATAAATCTCCCAGACTTCTATTCACCACCTCTGTTTTCCCATCCGTCTGAGGATGATAGGAAGAACTAAACATCAAGTTAGTTCCCATCTTCTTCCAGAGTGTCCTCCAAAAATGTCCAATGAATTTCGTATCCCTGTCCGATACTATGCTTCTGGGTAAACCCGTGTAGTCTAATGACCTCCTTGAAAAACAAATTTGTGATATGAGTCGCATCACTGGTCTTCTGGCATGGGATAAAATGTGCCATTTTAGAAAACCTGTCAACCACCACAAAGATCGAATCATGTCCTCTTTGCATCCTCGGCAATCCCAATACAAAATCCATGCTGATTTCATCCCATGGCCCTTCTGGTATGGGCAATGGCTGATAGAACCCCGCATTCTGCTTTCTGCCCTTCGAATGCTGGAAAATTCTACATCTGTCAACAAACTTCTTAACATCTGATCGCATCCTTGGCCAAAAGTATGCTTCAATCAGCTTTGCAAATGTCTTGTTGTGGCCAAAATTCCCTGACAATCCACCACTGTGTTTTTATTTTAGAAGATTCTCCCTCATGGAGCAATTCGGAATACACAGTTGATTTTCGCTAAACAACAATCCCTCCTGGATCATATAATCTATCCACGGGATTCTGTCTCTGAGAACTGGATTCTCAGCTTCTTCATATGCCTCTGCAAAATCTGCATCACCTGAAATGTGTTTAATTACAAATGTAAAATTCTGCATATATTCTACCCATTTAGCATGTTTCTGATTCAACTTCTCCTGTTGAGTCACAAACTGTAATGCATGATTATCACTGTACAAAATAAATTCTTTTGGGATCAAGTAATGCCTCCACTTCTTCAACGCCTGTATGATAGCATAAAATTCTTTATCATACGTGGAGTACTTTACTTTTGCCTCATCCAACTTCTCGCTGAAATATGCAACTGGTCTGTCCTCTTGGCTCAAGACCGCTCCTATGGCAAAGCCACTTGCATCACATTTTGCCTAGAACACCTTCATAAAATCCGGCAACACCAGGACCGGTTGTTCTGTGATATTTCGCTTCAATAGATTGAAGCTCTTCTCTGCCTCTTCAGTCCAATGAAAATATTTATGTCTTTTCTTGATGGTATCCATCATCGCTGCGCTAATTCCACTGAAATTCCTGATGAATTTTCTGTAGAAACTAGCCAGTCCATAAAAACTTCTCACCTCGAAAATATTTCTTGGTGATGGCCAATTTTTAATTACCTCCACTTTACTTGGATCCATCTTCAATTCATTTTCCGATATGACAAACCCCAAGTAAATGAGTTCTTTCTTAATAAATGAAGACTTCCTCATGTTGATCAACAACTTCTCCTGCTGTAGCTTCTTCATTAATGTAGCTAAATGCTTCAGATGTTCTTCTTTCATTTTGCTGAAAATTAATATGTCATCCAGATAAACAATGACAAACTTACCAATGAATTCCTTCAACACTTCATTCATCAACCTCATGAAGGTACTCAGTGCATTCGTCAAGCCAAACGGCATGACTAGCCATTCATACAACCCTTCGTTGGTTTTGAACGTCGTCTTCCATTCATCGCCTTCCCTCATGTGAATCTGATGGTATCCTCTTTTCAAATTGACCTTTGAAAAACATTTGGCTCCACTTAAACAGTCCATCAAGTCATCCATTCGTGGTAATGGAAACCTGTACCTAATGGTTATCTTGTTAATGGCTCTGGAATCTGTACACATTCTCCAGCCTCCATCCTTCTTTGGACTTAGTACCGTTGGAACGACACACAGACTTAAACTTTCCCTGATCAGTCCTTTATCCAATAGTTCCTGCACCTGCCTTTTAACTTCTTCGTTCTCCTGCGGCGTCAACCTGTACGCAGCTTTGTTTGGAAAACTAGCTCCTGGTATGAGGTCTATATGATGACTCACACTCCTCATCGGTGGCAACGAATGAGGTAATTCATCTACCACAATGTTAGCGAACTCTTCTAGCAGTTCCTGAATTTCTTCCGGCAAATCATCCACTCTTGTGCCGGTCAAAATAATTTTTGGTTTCCTAACCACAAAGAATTGTGGATCTTCCTTCTTCTTTACTTCCGCCAGAAGTTCCTTCCCACTCATGAGAAGTACAGTATTTCTCGGTTCTGTTTTTACTTCTTTATCTTTAATTGGAAGTAGCATATGTGTTCTTCCATTCTTCTCCAAAATATACGTATTCATTTTCCCATCATGAACTACGTTCCTATCATATTGCCATGGTCTGCCTAGCAATAAATGACATACATCCATAGGAATAACATCACATAGTATTTTATCATTATATCCTCCTATCTTGGTGTCAACTAAGAACTGTTTGGTGACACTTACCTGATGTCCCTTCTGTAGCCATGAAACTTTATATGGACTCGGGTGATCAGTCGTCTCCAATTCTAGTTTCTCCACCATCTCTGTTGAAACGAGATTGTCTGTGCTTCCACTATCCAAAATAACCTTGCATTTCCTGTCTTTGGTCTTGCATGTGGTTCTAAAAAGTCTGTTTCTCTGAGCTGTGTCCTCCACCTCCTTCTCAGGTGTTAAGAGAACCTTACTTATCATTAATGACCTTCTGTCTTCTGTGTCTTCTGCTTTAGCATTTCGCCTCTGTACCTCAGCGATGTGAGATTCTCCTCCATCCTTCTTTCTATCTGGATAATCAACTGCCTTATGTCCATTCTTCCCACATGTGTAGCATGTGATGACTCCACCTCTACCTCTTCCTCTACCCCTGGTACGAGGAAATGTGTTATTATCAGCGTATCCTCCGCTCTGTTCTGGCTGCTACCTTCGTTGTTCAGCGTGCTGGCCTCGCTGTGAACTTCCACCTCTTTCTGTTCTCGTCTGAGGCTTCTTCCATTTGTCCTTGGATTTCTGGAACCTATATTGAGCAACTGACTTACCTTTTGGTTGACTCCTACCTCTGCCTCGCTGTCCGGGCTTATGGCTTAGGTTTTCCTCAGCTTTCAACGCCATCTGATACGCATCCTCCACCGTTCTAATGGTTGTCATACTCATCTCATCCTTGATATCGTATCTTAAGCCATTCATATACCTGGAAAATTTTTCATCATCGCTCTCCCGATGACCTGCTATGATATTGAGCTTGTAGAATTCTTCAGTATACTCCTTCACCGTCATCAACTTCTGTCTCAGGTTCTGCATTCTCCTGAACAGTGTGATTTGATAATCCCTTGGGATGAATTTTTCCTTCATATTCGCAATCATTCGATCCTAGATTTTAATATTTTGCTTTCCTTTGGAACGTCTATCTGCTTGAAGCTCGTCCCACCATAATGTTGCGTGTCCCTTCAATTTCATGACAGCATGCCTAACCTTCTTATCTTCTTCGATGTCTTCATAATCGAAGTAAGTGTCAACAACTCTAATCCAATCCAAAAGCTCTTCTGCATCCAAATTCCCTTCATAGGTTGGGATGTCCATTTTCGTCTTTGAACTCATCCAGGCGATAGCCTTAATTAATCGCTCATTGGATGCATCTTCGGTTGCAACTTCTCCTTGTTGTTCAGCTTCAACTTCGCCTTCGGAGTCACTTAGATCTCCAACACCGGCTGTGTGTCTCTGCGCTGCTTCCATATCTTCTAATCTCGCTCGGAGATCACATATCTGCCTTTCCATTTCTGGATTCTGTACTTGTCTTCCTCTGCCTCTCTGGTTTCCCCTATCCTCTGGATTGGGTGATTGTCTTTCTCTCCTTGGTGGCATGGTGAAATTTTCTTTTCTTCTCTGCTACAGAAAAGAGAGAGATTTTCTCGCTCCGATACCACTTGATGTGTATTAGAGTACTTTCCTCTTCTTCACTCCTCTTGCCTAAAATATATAGACAATAAATCCGCACTGATACCACTCTGACGCAAACGCGCCACCTAGCACGGGCATGTCCACTCACATAGGACCTTCCTCTCTTCTCGGCCCGAAGAACTCAAAGGTTCTCCTAATTCCCTCTCAGGAATTTTCCTACCCACAGATTCTCCTCGTCTTGCGATCCCCTTCCTTAACTCCTCGAAGGATCAAAACTCGCGACTTAGAGAGTCCAATAGTCGAGCTCTATACCCTCAGATCTCTGATATCCGAGATGTCAGTCAACTCGCTGACTTTTCCCTAGGGGACTTCGTTACTCGTGACCTCGTTACTCGCGATACCAAGATTTTGGTTCTCCAACCTCCGATACCCGAGGTGCCGAAATTATGATGCTCAAGTGTGACTTGACTCGTCCACACCCATCACTTATCTCGGGACTTTCACTCTATCGCTACCTCACTCCCTCGCAATTTCGCTACTCGTGAGTTTGAATAACTTCCCCATCAACTTCCGAGGTCCGAGGTGCCGAAACTCACGACCTCGCTCCATCGTGAATTCTCTTCTCACGAGGTCAAGTTCTAGAGCCTTTTCTCACGAGGCTCCGATGCACAAGCCCTCCTGCGGATCCAACGGTCCTCCCGCGATCTGGATCCAACGGCTATTTACCTCCTCCCTGCTCGTGTCCTCGTGAATATAAATACCCAATGCTTGGGCTATCACCCTACGAGCTCTCGAGTTCGCGAGATCCTTAGATCTATGCCACCTATCCCATTCAGATGGATGCTCCTGATCCTCTCACCACTTCACTACTTCGCTCACTCGCGCCTCACGACTTTGAACACCAACCACTTGGGTGCTCACCCTACGAGCTCCCGAGATGCGAGGTGACACCTGTCCACTGCCAACTCCTATGGACCCACACTATCCTCGGAGTAGTCGAGATCTCTCTCCTCGCAATCTCACAACTCTCCTTACCAAACTTAGGACACTTTCCTCATGAGGTCCCGATAGGCGATCTCATGAACAATCCAATGGCCCTGACCGACTTGGATCAATGGCGTTGCCCCTCCTGAGCTTTGAATTCTCTCCACACCTGCACTATAATTACCTTGCACCTCTGGGAGATCCAACGACTCTTAGAACCGCGTGAAATCTCTTCCAAAGATTTCGTCCGTCCGTTCTCCCCTCGAGGATTCTGTGAAATGAAGAAGTGTCTCTCCACGAGATGTGTTTGTTCACTCACCAACCTACGACGCTTTCCTCCGACTTCCAATGGAAGCTTTCCTGCACTTGTTCTTCGGTGAACTCGAAGGCCTATACCTTCTGATCTTGTTCTTGACTTCTCAATTCCTTCAGAGAACTTCTTGCACGCACTCCTTGCGGCAATCTTCCACAACGTCTAAGTGTTGAAGTTGTTTGACTATGTGAAACTCTTGCAACAACAGTATTTGATTCCCTTTGCTCAGATTCACAAGTGAGACTTCTTCTTCAGCCTGCACACTCCTTGCATGGCTTCAACAACCCACTTCCACTTCTGGGTGAATGAGAACAAAAGTTAAACTACTGAGCCTTCATCAACGCACTCCATGCGGATGACTTCAACTGCACACTTTGCAGGAATCTCCTGGCTCAGATAGAGAAATAGTTGAACCTCAATCTCTCTCCCTTCCAGACTTCAGTTTGAAACATGAAATCACATGCACAACATATCCAAAGCAAATGCATAACAAGAAAGGAAACATTCATGAGCATAACCTCAATACACAGAGAAAACAACACAAACCATATACTTGAATCAAAGATTCCTTCTATTAATTCAATATCTGTACATGGGTGTTTTCATACAATATTCTCTACTTTCTCTTCTCTTCCCCTAAATGCTTGATTGATAATACAATGATGCAATGAGGGTGTCTATATCCGTTTTCCCTCTCGAACTCTAAAATATCAAATCTAGACTTAAACATCTTATCTACCAACATTAACTCTAGTAAATGCCTCCTATCTACCAAAGGACGAGATCTTAAAGGCTCAAGGTCCAATACAATATACAAATGCGCCTTCATAAATTGTTCATTAAAGACTTGCGCTACAATCCCAAAGCACTTCAAAAATTTGGGTTTGTTTATCCAGCTGATCTCCGCTTTAGCTCGCTTGATGAGTTGGCGATGCTCCTGCATCATCCTCCCTAGGAAAACCCATCATGGAGACCGCATAGTGGATTACAGGGCTCTAAAACTCTGGAATCATGAACCTTCTGGACGTACCACACTTCAGGCGTGGTAAGAATGTGGGTCTATGCATCAAGGAATTGCTAGCCAGGGTACACAGAGGAATTCTATGGATGGATAGGCCAATACAGATTGATGTGGATTTGATCGCAAAAATTATAGGGTTTCCTACTATTGGCGCACAACCTGAAGAATACTTGGACAATAAAGTGTGCGAGAAAGAGATTGTTGATATAGTAAAGGAACAATTTGGAACCAATAGGGGAAACAAGGGAATTTTTCTCAAGGATTTCAATGAACCTATTATGCATTTTTCCAATAAGCTAATGGATTGCAAGCTACTGAGGAAATGTAGGAAAGAAGAGGATCCAATAGGTTTCATAGCATTCTCCACGCAGGGCACTAAAGGGATCATGTTTAGTTGGGCACCATACCTCCTATACCAATTTTTAATCGACTTTCGGGATGCGCAGGACAATGGAACTGAGTTTGATTATTCCTGGCTCCTCATCCTCATTTATTTGGCCACTTGGAAGGAGCCAAAATTATCAACTTTTATAGATAGGAAAGGGAAGTGCTACGAATCTAGGTACGAATCGCTCTAGCAAGCCAAGGATACCAAAACTTAGCAAGAAAATAACATAGTGTTTACTATAATTCTTGAAGATATACAACAACGAACAACCAATGTGTGGTGCATTCCTATGGAAGTGGTTCAGGAGTATGAATGGATAGACATGTTTAAGCCATCTGGGAACCATATGTGGATCTAGGCCGCAAGGGACCCAAAGAAAAAAATGGCTAGAGATGAAGTACTACGTCCTTTATATGTTGTTTAAACCATAAATATGCAACATGAACATGCAATAACCAACATACACATGCAATAACCATCAAGATCTCAAACATACAACTGAAACACATCCAGAAACCCCCAGTGTATCAGATATGCAAGATAGAACGATAGATCAGTAGAAAATATCTTGATCAGCGGGATTAGGGATAGTACAGTGGTATCAGAGCTTTAGTCCTGCCAGCCTGTGACTAAAGTCGATGAGTTAAGCGGGTGACCCAGATCCCTGATCCTGCTGATCAAGATATTTTCTATTGATCTTGTTGATTAAGATATTTTCTACTGATCTATTGTTCTATCTTGCAGATCTGATACACTGGGGGTTTCTGGATGTGTTTCAGTTGTATGTTTGAGATGTTGATGGTTATTGCATGTGCATGCTGCATATTTATGGTTTAAACAACATATAAAGAACACATGCATAAGTAAAGAACATCAACTACCCAATATCATGTATTATATGACTCAAGCATGGAAATACAATAGCCCACTAGAAATATAGAATATAAACGTCAACTAGATCTCATGGATCATCACTGGAATACAAGAAAGTAGCATAAAAATACCCATGATCAGAAGATGATAGCATATCTGATGCATGCACGGATAGATTGACAAAATATATGATTCCGAAGAAGTACGGTAACCACTACCAGCTGGAAAACTCGTCCGGAAGGATAGACCATCAGAATGTGATGGAAACTGATCCAATAGAAGTGCCCTGGCCTCTAGAATGAAATGTATGAGTGTCGGATCTCGGATCTGGTCTCTGAGGCACTGGATCTGGACCCCTAGGGGGATTGCGCACCTCCTGGGACACTGGATGTGACCCAAAGGATTCGACCAATGGAATCTTCTGCTATAGGGCTCAAAATGATCGTCTCACCAAATGCAGAAATGGGTTGGAAGGATTTGCCCGGATCTGCTCTTATACGCTGCATGCAACCCCAAATATCTATCTGGAGGAGCTGCGCCCTAAATGGCTGGATGAGGTGATATGAAAGATTCCACCATCAGAATCTGATGATAGATGGCTCAATAGAAGCACCCTGACTAGATCTCAAATGGGTCGGAAGGAAACTACAATTTGGACATGGACCTTGTGCAACTCTCCAAACCCTCAAACTGACTTGTGCCCTCATTGGCTGAGTTGCACACTCTGCAATGGATACTCCTGAAAAGTACGGTGAAATACCTGGATGGTATCTTTGATGGGCTAGGGTGTGTCTCTCAACACCGAAACTGATCAATGGTGGTGGTTTCCTCCAGAAATCCACAAAACAATAAGGTCGACTCTCTTCCTCCTCTGGGAACTTTCAACATGAAATCATAACAATGCATAATGAATTAGGTTTCTTTACCCTTCCTTTATAGCTTCCCAAAACCCTAATTCATTGTTGAACTTTTCCCTCCAAGTGACTTTTACTTTATTTTATTATTCCTTGATTAAATCACTTAATTAATTAATTAATTAACCATTTTACCTCTAAAAAGTGATTTATACATCCTGATGGCTTCTTCGGTCATTGAAATTCACTTCTCATCATCTTATCTTGTAGTGTTCTTCCTCCCAATTCCGATGAGCTATTACACTAAGAGGTTTCTCCAAGTAATATGCCCATTATCACCTTCTTAGTGAATTTAATTAAGATATGACCCATAATAACTCAAAATTATGGAAATCGTCAGAATGCAATGGAACCAAAGCTAAACTGTGCGGAATGGATATTGATGATGAACGATGCAAGTCAGGCACAAATAAACCCCTCAATATCTCCCGAACTTTCTGTCACCCCTATCTGTCTACTCGAGTAGGAATAACACTCTGAAATGTTGTAATGTTATAATGTCCCAAAATGGGGACATTACAGTCCTCCCTTCTGAAATATTGCTTTTCCTCAAGCAATAACTGAATCCAACTACATATGATACCGGGGTCCCATATCCACCTATGTGACACAAGGTAGACTCCCCTCAAGATGTGGTCTCTCCAAGTGCTCACCACGCATGACACCCACATGCTCTTGATGAGTAGAATGATCAATGGCCAAAGAATCTCTGTCAACTCTCCAAGCAACCACTCTACTTGAAACTCAACTCGATCAAAAACTGAACTACCAAGCACTCTAATCCCTGGATCCCATATCAGAATGTGAACTGCAATTCCCTGTGGAGTATAAATCTTTAACATATCAACACCATGAGTCTCCTGCACATAAAATATGGCCTCAACCCGAAATGGGTCTATCCTACCAGACCATACCAAACTCAGCACGACCCCCACCGACTGAACATGTTATTGCCATAGTGAGGTACTACAAGACTTCAACGAATCACCAACGAGTGATTTTCTCTCCCCAATACTAAAACTCAATGGAAAATCAAAGTGAGTTCCCCCTACAAATGTCCACTCTTCTCCATCAGTCAATGAAATTCCCAGCCCTATAATCCCAGGGTCCCATGCTAGTCTCTGACAGGGACCATCATGATGATGTTGCTCTACTCTGATCATGACTGTCTTCTCAAAGTATCCATACTAGACCCTCCATGCATGGATCCTCATAAGATGAAACAAACTATCGACCCAATGGACTCCAGTATCCCATGTCAAATTTGGAAGCTCATCACTTCCAATCCCCACTAACTATTGATGTGCCCTATTGGTAACTGTCAAAATCCGTCCACCCTCATCCCAATGAGAGTCTAAATATTTAGCAACCTCTGAGTTATCCTCTGTCTCATGGCCTAGGCTACTCTCCATCATTCCTAGGACCTCAACTATCTGCCCCTGATGATCCACCCCTATCGTGTTGTATGCAATCAAGACACTCCTGTCAGGTGGTCTGAGCCTACCAGCTCTCCATGTCCCCTGCCACTGTCTAGCACCCCCTATGTTGTTGTCAATGATAAAAGTGTCGAGACAGGCTATCATAAATATCTGCACCCAACTGTAGGACTGGAAAGTATCATATGCTTTGGTCAATCCCCAAGATTGAACCAAAATCTCATCCACTAGCACCCGTGGTGAATAATCGCCTAAACTCCAACTATTAGTTACAATAGTAGATAACTCCACAAACTGTTGGTCAATCACTCTCCCTCCATCATCACTCAGATATTTGCTTCTATTTTGAAGGTGATCTCCCAGAACTATGTGGTGTTGCAAGGGAGAGGAATCTCCATGATCCACTAAGTGTGTCTCCTCCCTGCGATCCAATGCATCCCCGTGAATCCCACTGTACATATCTCTCATCATCATATGTCCAAGGTGTACTTCCGGATCAACCTCTGTGTGGATATCAACCAATCCTGGAACACAGATGAAAGCGTCCTTGTAACTTCCCCTGGCTCTGGAATCCTCATTGTATGTGTATGACCGATTGTCTCAGAACTACCCATGAATGGTGGCCCCTGCGACACCCAGATATTCTCTAGTATTGTAACTGAGGAACATATCTTACTCTCTGTCGAGATAGATATAGTGTATCTCTGACCAGTCTCCTCAAGGAGCTCATCTAATTTGGACTCTGATTCTTGAAGGGTTTTCTGTGTGCCTTCCAAGAATCCTCGTGTGCTCACCAACTCACGAGTGAGTCGGTCCACCTCAAGCTCCTTCTCCCTCAGTGCCCTGTGATACATATCACCAATCTCCAATAGGTAATCTTTGTCCATCAATAACTGCTGGTAGTCAGCCCTCATCACAGTCACTCTCTCCATGAGTGTATGGAAGTCATCAATGGCAAGTCCCCTCTCTAAACTATCATGTTCCATCGAGGCCCTCCAACAATAACCTACCACCAATGTGTGTGTATCATCAATGCATCGAGTTTCTTCCATGATCATGTCCTCACTGACTCTCAATTGTCCCGTCCAGTGTCGTGACTCCAGATCACAGTCCCGCTGAGGTTCTACCTCATGCCCCTCACTGCTAGTGTCAACAATGGAATCCCCAACAACACACTCCTCAAAAGATAAGGCACTGAATTGCCCACTATCCACCATGCTACTAAGTCCTCCTGCAGGCCACTGCACACCATCACCAACTGCTACCCCCATCTGAATCACACTGTATCCTATATGGGGAGTTGTATCCTCCTGTGCGCTCACCCTACTAATATCATATGTGCCTGAATTCCATATAGATGTGTCCAGACATGTGCTATGGTCATTGTTCGTGCTCTTTTCGTCAATGAGTGAGCAAAAAGCGAGCACTTACATGCCTAGTTGGGCTCTTCTAGTCATGACAGCTGCAATGCAAAAGGTTAGAAAGAAAATAGTAAAGGTATGAACAAGAATTAAACAAGAA
>ML815376.1:136021-154026 GCA_009831015.1 Picea engelmannii
TTTTTAGCCAACTTTGTATAGTTTTGGCCCTTTTGATGTGCTGTGGAGTTAATCCTTGTGCCATGGATGATTGTTTTTCTGTGTTGATGATGTTGAGTTCTTGTCGCCCTGTGCGGACGAAATTTCAGTGATAACAGTCATCTCGACCAATAAGGAGTGTATCATCATCATTGTAGATCGATCCTGGGAGTAAGTGTCCCAACAAGATGTCGGTCTCCACAACTTGGTCCATCAATGGAATCTCCAAGAGTGGTGTCTCACTCTCCTCATACTAATAGGTATGTGTAAGGTCAACTATCTCTAAGCCATACCTCTCCTCCTGGGTCTGTAGATCCATATGTCCCTTGTGTACAATCCCCACACAAGGCTCCTCTACCATATCAGGAATGCCATTGATATCCTCAGGTGTCGTGGCTAGCATATATGACTGAGAAGATGAAAAATGTGGCTCGCTCATCATAGGAAGCTCATCATCCTCCATACATGACTTCCTGGAAGCCATGTCTACACCCATAGGTAGGTCATCCAACCTCCTAATCTCATCATGTCTAAGTGCCAACACATATGAATCCTCACAATTGTCACCAGTATGCTGAAGTGTTGAATCCTCAACATTGCCTGACAGGGAAGATGAAGGACATGCACTATCATCCTGTCCATCCAACTGTCCCTCAAATGCGCAAGAGTCACTAGCCTCCATATCGATCATTTGGTTGAGCTTGTAGTACATGTCTAACTTTTGTACCCCAGCTCTGGCAATGCATTTGGACGATTCGTCAAAAGAAGGTGTGGTGAGTTTACCAACTTTCTGGATGAAATCTATGTTATTCCCCTGTTGCTATTGTTGTCCTCCTCTCTAAGGTTATCTGGAATGGTCCATGCCCCTAATTCCATAGTACTCGACCAATGTCATGTCATGATGAAAGTTAGGGCCCAACGCTGCATACTCCCTCTTGTACTTTGCAAAGTCTTCCGCCTGAGTGGGCAACATGTGTGATAATGACTATTGTGCTGCTACTGTTGATGCCCTCTAAAAACTAGGGAACCATGGTTTGGAAATCCTACTCAAAGATGTGTATGTTCGAGTAGGTGTCCGGGGTCTACTGCCTGCCCCCGAGTTCCCCTGTGTTGCATGTGGGGCTTGTGTGCCCGGAATGCCCACCATAGCCAATCTATCAGCCACCTGAGCCAAGGACTGAGACATGGTCCGTTGACTAGCTAACATATCACTTATAACTTGCATGAAGGCTGCCTCTGGTTCCATGGGGGCCTTACCACTTCCCTCTGGTCGCTCATATCTGTCTCCTAGCATCCTCTCTACCTTTTGGGTCACCCGCTGAACTCATCGACTTTAGTCACAGGCTGGTAGGACTAAAGATTTGATACCACTGTACTATCCCTGATCCCGCTGATCAAGATATTTTCTATTGATCTATTGTTCTATCTTGCAGATCTGATACACTAGGGGCTTCTGGATGCATTTCAGTTGTATGTTTGAGATCTTGATGGTTATTGCATGTGCATGTGGGTTATTGCATGTGCATGATGGTTATTGCATGTGCATGTTGCATATTTATGGTTTAAACAACATATAAAGGACACATGAATAAGTAAAGAACATCAACTACCCAATATCATGTATTATACGACTGAAGCATGGAAATACAATAGCCTACTGGAAATATAGAATATAAACGTCAGCTAGATCTCATGGATCATCACTGGAATACAAGAAAGTATCATAAAAATACCCATGATCCGAAGATGATAGCAGATATGATGCATGCACGGATAGATCGACAAAAATATGCAATTCCGGAGAAGCACGGTAACCGCTGCTAACCGAAAAACTCGTCCGAAAGGATAGACCGTCAGAATGCACTGGAAACTGCTCCAATAGAAGTGCACTGGCCTCTAGACTAAAATGGATGAGTGTCGGATCTCAGATCTGGTCTCTGAGGCACTGGATCTGGACCCCTGGGGGGTTTTCACGCCTCCTGGGACACTGGATGCACCCCAAAGGATTCCACCAACAAAATCTACTACTATAGGGCTCAAAACGATCGTCTCACTAAATGTGGAACTGGGTTGGAAGGAAATTCCCAGATCTGCTCTTATACTCTACATGCAACCCCAAATATCTACCCGGAGGAGCTGCGCCCTAAATGGTTGGATGAGGCAATATGCAAGATTCCACCATCAGAATCTGACAATATATGGATCAATAGAAGCACCTTGGCTGGATCTCAAATGGGTTGGAAGGAAACTGCAATCTGGACACGGACCTCGTGCATCTCTCGAAACCCTCAAACTGACTTGCGCCCTCACTGGATGAGTTGCACACTCTGCAATGGATACTCCTGAAAAGCACAGTGAAATACCTGGATAGTATCTCTGATGGGCTAGGGTTTGTCTCTCAACACCGAAACCAATCAATGGTGGTGGTTTCCTCCAGATATCCACAAAACAATAAGGTTGACTCTCTTCCTCCTCTGGGAACTTTCAACATGAAATCATAACAATGCATAATGAATTAGGTTGCTTTACCCTTCCTTTATAGCTTCCTGAAACCCTAATTCGTTGTTGACCTTTTCCCTCCAAGTGACTTTTACTTTATTTTATTATTCCTTGATTAAATCACTTAATTAATTAATTAATTAACCATTTTGCCTCTAAAAAGTGATTTATACATCCTGATGGCTTCTCCTGTCATTGAAAGTCACTTCTCATCATCTTATCATGTAGTTCTCTTCCTCCCAATTCCGATGAGCTATTACACTAAGAGGTTTCTCCAAGTAATATGCCCATTATGACCTTCTTAGTGAATTTAATTAAGATATGACCCATAATAACTCAAAATTACTGAAATCGTCAGAATGCAATGGAACCAAAGCCAAGCTATGCATAATGGATCCAAATGATGAACGATGCAAGTTGGGCACACATAAACCCCTTAATATCTCCCAAACTCTCTGTCACCCCTATCTGGCTACTCGGGTAGGCATAATACTCTGAAATGTTGTAATGCTATAATGTCCCAAAATAGGGACTTTATAGATAGCCATGTTTAAGCCATTTGGGAACCATATGTGGATCTAGGCCGCAAGGGACCTAAAGAAAAAAATGGCTAGAGATGAAGTACTACGTCTCAAGGGAATAAGTGGATTGGATCATAAAATAATGGCCCACATAGTGGAAGGTGCCAACAACAAGGACACCAACCAAAACTAAGGAGAAAGCAGAGGCAAGACCATCAACAAAGACAAGTAGCCTAGCTGCCAACACTAGGAGGGTTGTTGTACGAATTCAGGAATCTGGAAGTAACACAATGATGAAGAGGCCAAGGAGGAAAGAAATGATATCCAGGGAGGAATTCAAATGGGATGCCAAGAATGGAGAAAAATATCAGGATAGAGAATAGCGGGAACAAATGACGAAGAGTGGGGCGCAACCCTCATAGGAGAAAATAACTACAATGTAGAAGGTGGAAACATGCAAGAAAATGAAATACATAGAGAAGTGTTGGGCGCAGACCCATTTTGGGGAAAACACCAGTTTTGGAGAGAAAAGAATGAACTGGAAAAAAGACAGCTAAAAGGAAAACAACATGTGTAAGGGAAGAATGTGAGGCACACATGCAAGGGAGACCTAACTACATTAGGGTTAGGTTTTTTGCAAGATATTGTAATGGAGAATAAGCCAAAAATATGTATAATTAGTACCTAGGAGGTCTAGGGGAGGAATGGGAGTGAGAAAGGATAGAACTACAACATTTTGTATGTTTATGAGCTAGAGAAGAGTCGAGAAACTCGATCACGAGGGTTAGATCACAAGCTGAGGATCCTGGTGCGATCTAGTCAGCCTCACAGGGATCGAGAAGCATGTTGAGATTGTAAGATGCAAGACTGTAAATGCTTGTGACATGATATATTGCTGAGACATAATAAAAGATCTTGAGAGCCAAATATTTGTGGACATAGCCCAGAAGGAGGTGAACCAAGGTAGAACTTGTGTTATGTGACTGAATTTTATGCATCTCCATTGTTGTTAATGATTAAATGCTAGATAAATGAATGAAGGAACTAGTTAGATTTGATATTTCACATACATGAGTAAGAGTGACTGATTAATTAATATGCTAGACTAAATAAATGAATATCACAAGGTACAATCACAGATCCCCACTTATTTCTAGGCTGCAAGCGTATTACAGCCACCCATAGAACTGTCTTAGGTGAGACTGCGCAATGCACCTTGTGTACTGCGCTGCCTTCTGGTTTACTAGGGCGGCCAATAGTTTTAGAGGGGTTTTGTTGGAAGATTGTTCAAATCTGAACCTGGGTCAATGTATGAAATTAAAGTAATATCAGAGTAGATAAATTAATAACCAACAAATGGTTCCGTTTCCGGTTGGAGCATAATGGGATTGAGTGAATAAGATCTGCTAAAGAAGCGTAAAAAGAATGTCAGATCTGGCAAAAAATAATTAAAAGAATGAGAATATAAAAGGAGATGTTGAGACTTTGGAACCCAATGAAGGTAGATATCGAGAGGTAGTTGAAAACAAAGGATTTGGAGTTTGCGCAGAAACATAACAAAAACTCGAAGTTAACACCTCGTAAATATATGGACAAGTACTTATTCAATGACTTGCATGAAGTATTTTCCACATGTGTTGCAAGAGTGGATATTAAGGTTGAAATACAACCACCCTACAAATCAGATCAAAAAACTAGAGTGGAATCCTATGGATATCACGTAGTTACAACAAGTTGACAATAAATTTACATGCATAGTAGATTTATGGTAAGATAACATTGTTGCAGGATTTATCACATAATTCACAATAGATACTACGAATTATTATAGCGAAACAGAGTAAGAGTTCCCGAAGAAACCTCGATGTAGGTATATCAGATCGCTATAAAATTCCATTAAGATGTTACTATATAACAAAAGTGTAATGAAAATGGCCCTAGACAACTAAACTTCCCTGCGTGCTTGGGAGAAGGGGGGAAGCACTGACAAGAGACGGAGAAATGGAGGAAGAAATGGATAGAGGAAAGAAGGAGGAGGCCTTGGATCCAATCATGATGGAGGAAGACCAGATCAAGCAGATCATGGAAACATTTGGAAGAACGTGTAGTGGAGTACCCTACCAATATAATATGAACAACAAGAAGAGGGCCATTTCCATGAGGGAAGGCTTGGCAAGTGATGACGAAGAGGTAGAGGATCTCCAAGCTATGGAGTAGATTGAGGAAATCATGCATGTGACATATGAAAGGAAGAAAAGAGGTCCAAGAGAAAGAACAAAATGAAACACTCCTATCCATATCAGTGTCAGTGTGGAACCCATAAACCCATGTGTGACTAATACACCAATAAGAACACCACCATTTAGACAACTAAATTTTGGGGGAAGGAAGACAACAAGAAGTACATCTAGTCAAGGAGAAACAACTGGAGGAGCTAGTTCAGGAAGTGTTAGCCAAGTATCTACACAACGCGGAGTTAGTAGTTCAACATTCAGGATGGCATGAAATGATCCCACCATCATATTACTAGAATTCAAGGGAGAGGCGTCGAAGGACCCTGAGAAGAACTTGTTCATTTGTGAAAAGATATGGGAAGAAAAAAAAATCACAAATGAGGAAACCAAACTTATACTGTTAGCCATCATGCTAAGAGACCATGCATTGGATTGGTACACGATCTTAGTTGCAAAAAGTTCACTAGGAACAACAAGAACGATTGTGGATATCAAGAAGCTATTGATAAATGAATTCCAGAATCGTATCTCAGAGGATCAATACATGAACAAGATGATATTGATCAGATAGAAACCATGAGAATTTCTGTGGGAGATTGACCAGATATTCAAACGATTGAAGGGAAAGATAAAGTATGTCATGATAGATATGAAACATAGGCATCTGTTTATCAATTCACTACTACCACATTTGAAATACCCTTTAAGACAACAAAAGTTTCAGACTTAGGAAGAGGCTCTGCATGAAACCCTATAAATGGAAGAGAACCAATATCAGAAGACAGATCTAGTCATAGAGGAGATGAAGGAGGATCTGAAGAGCTTAAAATTTTAACTAAACTAGAAGAGGGGTAAGGACAAAAGAGAATTCGTTTGGTGTACCACATGTAGGACAAAAGGACACCACAAGAATGAATGCCCAACATTTGTCCAGTACATAGAAACATGACTACCAAACCCTTTTCCATCAGGAGGAATATGGTGTGAGATCTGTAAGACATAGGGGCATGATCCATATCACTTTCCAATAATGAAAAAATACCAGACGATGCCTAAGAGTTCATATTACAACTTTTGCAAGTCAATAGGCCATGATGACAAATATTGCAGGACAATGGAGTTGATGAGGGAATGAACATCAAATACCTATAGGGTGCAGGCATAGATGATTATAGGGAAAGCTGCACCACATTTTAACCAAGTATCAGCCCCATATAACATTTCCCCACAACAATATAACACTATGCAGCCACAATACAATACTATACAACCACAATATAATCATGCATAGTATAACCAGACACCCCAATACAACGCATCGCGAGGAGATCGAGATGGATATAGAGGTGGAGGATGAGGTAGAGGATGATTTGGAAGAGGAAAAGGATTGGTGGTATGTCATAACTATCAACAAATAGTATGTTATTCAAGAGAATGCCCACTTCCACCTACGACATGTATGTATTGTCGCGCATCCGATCACGACACAAAATACTGTCCAATACTATTGGGGAAGATCCAGGAAAAGAGAAATCAGAACAATCAGAATGTTCAGTGGATTTCTGTATAAACAAGGGATGATGGAAGAAATATCAAAATAGTTATGCATGGAGGAGCTAAGACAGGAGATGATGCAGTAAGACAAGATCCAACAAAATACCAATGGGTGAAGAAGAATGCCGAACCACAGAAGCAGTTTGATGCGCAAAATGAAAAAAGGGATATTCAAGCAAGCCAAAAAAGAATTCTTGAAGCCAAACATTCCATCTACATCAACTACGCAACATGATTAGGATGTACCAACGTATGATATGCCTTCATCACTGGATCACACTTATGAGGCGCAACCTTTAGGATAAGTAAGTACCATAAAGTATTTTTTGCAATCCTATGTTAAGCTATTAAATGACCAATCATTTGTTAAAATTTTGCAAAATATGATAGAAAGATGTAACTCATAGGTATAGGGGAAATTAGAACAAAAAATAGTCAATCACCTTCATACAAGAAGGAGGACAAGAAGGGAATTCAGATTAAATGATATCATTGGATATTTCAATATGGGGGACATCAGACTAGATTTAGGCTTTGAGGTGAATGTGTTACCCAAGAAGAAATGGAAATGTATGGGAGAGCCCACATTAGGATATTCACTTGTTCAACTAAAAATAGCAAATCAAAACATAGTTCTACCAATTGGAATAATAAAGGTTGTGACAATAGATCTAGATGGAGTGCGCACTAAGGTATACTTTGAAGTGATAGAAATAATGGATGGCACAACACCGTATCCAACACTGCTTGGCCTGGATTGGGCATTCGACAATCAATCCATAAACAATTTGAAGATGAGGAAGATGGAATTCAAGTTAGGAGAGTTTAGAGTCATTGTGCCACTAGACCCATCAAAAGGAGAAAGGTTTGTAGAGCCCACTTGTTTAGACCTGGAGGAAATTAACCGGTTATACAGAACCACAATGTGAGAAGAATATTATGTGAATCCAACTGCATATGGGGTACTCAGTTGGAGAATTTTCATGTCATGTGCATCAGACTCAGATACAGGGTTGGAGAATTGGCAACAGAGATTACATGAAGTCTCTGTTAATAATATGGTATCTTCGGGAGGTGTGAACCTCTATTGTGACCTTCGAAATGATTAGAATTTTTTGGAAGGAAGCAAAGAAATGAAGGAAACCCTAGACAAGATGTCGGCTATAGAAATATAATTAATACAAATTAATTAGTACCTAGAAGGAGAAGTTGGCCCAGGAAATCCTGCCAGAATTACTATAAATACAGGGTGCCAGTCTCTCATTATACACACTTCTTAGAAATGTAGAGAGAGAGCAGTTTCTGAACACTGCAGTCCAACAGTTTTGTCCACAAGTCCTGGGGAAGGTGTTGTGCCAATTTTTGGGTGAGACTATCTGATCAGCTTGGTTACTTATTTATTGGTGCATTAGCCTCTCTTGGCTATTGAATTGCTACCGAGATTCTTTTCTCTATCAAGGTCAAGGTGCTCGGAGGGTGGCTTTGGCCTATGGTTGGGTGACAAGGGTATTGTCAATGGTAAAACGAGCACAATCCTTCATATTCTAACAGGTTATGGGCCCACACCTCCTTCATTCAATCTAAACGCTGGAAGGAAACATAGCCACTAGGATATTGATCTCGTTGAGGAACTTCCGCTAGGGTTACTAGCAGAAGAAACTTCCAAGACACTGCCGCTAGGGTTACTAGCAGGAGTAGTTGCAGAAACCCTAAGTCTCAAATACGACACCTTATGATGGAGCATCTCGCTCAAAGAGAAGATATTCAGATGTGCCCTAACTTAGCACACCTTTTGTCTCTCTCAGAAGATAGAAATGAAGAAGTTGAAGTTTTGGATCAAGGCATGATCAGTTACCAGTCAACCAAAGACATGAGTAAAACCATCATTCTTCTACACTACTCAACACTCACTGAAATGATTGAATATGACATGTGGATAATCGATAGCAGAGATTCTAGGCACATGACAGGAGATCAAGCTAGACTCTCAAATATAAATGAGAATAAGACCTTGTACAAGGTAGAGCTTGGAGACAAAATCACTTACCCCATGGAAGGATTTGGACAAGCCTCCATCAAAATGAAAACAGGTAACTATGTTCACTTAAGCAATGTTTTATATGTACTTGTTTTAGAAAAGAATCTTGTATCCATATCTTTCCTAGAATACAAAGGAAAAAAAATAGCCTTCGTGGATGGAAAATTATTATCATGGCATAAAGACTCCAACATAGAGAATTCTAGGGTTATTGAAAGTCGTGAAGGAAATTTGTACAGACTAATAGAACAAAATGAAGAAGCTCTTGTACATGAAGAAGTCAACCCTAATGAACTTTGGCATAGAAGGTATGCTCATATTAATTATCAATCATTACCCTTTCTCAAAAGAATGGTTGAAGGAATACCAGAGTTGCAGTCTACACATGAAGGAATCTGCAAAGGATGTGCTCTTGGGAAGAATATCAAGAAACCATTCCCAATCAGCAATAACAGATCTAAGGAGATTCTAGATCTGATACACTTAGATGTTTGTGGTCTGATGCCAGTAAAATCTCTAGGAGGATCTTCTTACTACATAATATTCATAGATGACTATTCAAGAAAGACTTGGTTATACCTACTAAAGACAAAATACGAAGTATTCAATAAGTTTCAAGAATTCAAAGTAGAGATAGAAAACCTCATGAATAAGAATATCAAGACACTAAGAATAGATAATGGTGGAGAATACACATCAAAGGAATTCGTTGCATTCTGCAAATCAACAGGGATTAGGAGTGAGATGACTATTCCTCATAACCCTCAACAAAATGGTGTAGCAGAAAGAAAGAACAGATCTATTAAAGAAACCGTAAAATCCTTACTAAATGATAAAGGTCTATCCATGTTCTTATGGGGAGAAGAAACAATGCCATCAATATATTTTCATAATAGAATTCCTCATCATATATTGAAGGACATGACATAAAAATAAGCCTTCTCAGGTAAGAAACCTAATGTGGAAAACCTAAGAATATTTGGATGCCCTGTTTACTCTCACATTCCCAAGGACAAAAGGAATAAACTAGAACCCTCAGGAAAGAAGGGGATATTCATAGGACACAATGATTCATCCAAAGCCTATAGAATATATATTCCCAAACAACACAAGATCGAAGTCAGCAGAGACGTAACATTCAATGAAAATATGGCTTTCAAGAAATCCATAGAATAAACTATTGAAGAAGAAGAGATTGAAGAACCTAATGAAGAAAACACAGAAAACAAAAATGATGAAAAGGAACAACCTGATCATCCTATGGAGCCATGTGAAAACATTGATTCAGATATCGTACCCAAGACCAAGAAACGACCAGCTTGGCTTGAAGCTACCTTACAAGACGTAGAAAGACTCAAGGTTCCAGAAGGAACATTCAGAAAGAGTAAAATACCTAAAATATTCTCAAGTTATGAAACATACATGACGAAGATTCTAGATGAAGAACCTACCACATTTGAAGAAGCAGTTCAAAAGGGACAATGGAAAGAAGCTATGATGGAAGAACATCAATCCATTATGAAGAATGAAGTATGGGAAATCATACCGAGACCTAAAGAGAAATCATTGGTAACTTCAAAATGGGTATATAATATCAAACATGCAGCAGACGGAAGCGTGGATAAATACAAGATAAGATTCGTAGCTAGAGGGTTCTCCCAGAAGGAGGGAGAATATTATGACAAAATCTTTGCTCTGGCGGCTAGATATACTTCCATCAGAGCTATTATATCTCTTGCCACTTCCATGGGATGGAACTTACATCAGATGGATGTAAAGACAGATTTCCTCAATGGAGCAATTGAAGAAGAAATATCTATTGAACAACCCCAAGGATTTGAGGTACATTCCAAAGACACTCATGTTTGTAGATTGAAGAAATCTCTATTTGGACTCAAGCAAGCTCCAAGAGCTCGGTATGCCAAAATGGACAACTATTTTACAAGACTTGGTTTCTCCAAGAGTCATGCAGATCCAAACCTCTATTACAAAGTCATGGAAAATGCACCTGTAATTATAATATTATATGTTGATGATCTATTCATAACAGGTGAAGAGTCTCTCATCATCCAGTGCAAGAAGGAACTAGCTTCTGAATTTGATATGAAAGATCTAGGTCTTATGCATTACTACTTGGGACTAGAAGTATGACAAAAGCATGGTGAAGTATTCCTTGGACAAGAAAATTACGCAATAGAGATCCTTCAGAAGTTTGGAATGATGGATTGTAAGTCCATGGACACTCCAATGAATACGGATATAAGAAAAGTAAAGGATCCAGATTCTGATCCAGTAGATCCATCTCTATATCGACAACTAATTATGTCATTGATGTATTTGGTAAATACTCGACCAGACATTTTTTTTGTCGTGAATACACTAAGCCAGTTCTAGGTGGAACCGAGACATGACCATTGGATAGATGCAAAACATGTATTAAGATATATTCCAGGAACAATAAACTATGGCTTGAGATATACCGCATCCAACGATATACAACTTCATGGATTCACAGACTCAGATTGGGTAGGAAATGCAGAAGACAAAAAGAGCACTTCAGGCATGTGTTTCAGCTTGGGCTCCACTATGATATCTTGGGGAAGTAGGAAACAAAAGTCCGTCACACTCAGCACAACAGAAGCAGAGTATATCGCAACATGTGAACCATGCACATAAGCAATATGGCTAAGGAAGTTAATCTCCGATTTATTTGATCAGATTCCAGAATCGACCATAATACATTGTGATAATCAGAGTTGTATAAGATTATCAGAACATCCTGTGTTTCATGAAAGGTCAAAACACATTGAAATCAAATACTAATTTATTCGAGATAAAGTCTAGGAAAGAGAGGTAAAGCTAGAGTATATCCCCACAGATGAGCAGACATCAGACATCCTGACAAAGCCTCTATCCAGAATAAAGTTTGCATATTTCCAAGAGAAGATGGGGATCGTGGAAATAAATCCCTTAGATGAAAGGGAAGAAATGAATCTCCAGGTTGGGAAGTAGCACTGAAAATATTATTGAAGACATTTATTTTTTGAGATTGAAAAATAATCCAGCTTGGACAGATTCTTTCCTGTTCAGAAAGTGGCTTGAGATTTCTGACGGACAATGATTTCCCACTGTGGTTACCATGGGAAATGGTCCAGATTGCTAATGTATCATAGACAGTGACTTCCCATTGTGGTTAACATGGGGAGTGGTCTAGGGCAGTCTCTCTTCTTGAGGGTTACTCAAGAAGACTGGCCCACCTCGCTGGACAATAATTTCTCATTGTGGTTAACATGAGGAATGGTTTGTTTTGGAGGTTGATACAGGACAATCTTTTCCTCTTATGGTTAACAAGGGAAATGGTCCGAACAATCATTCCTTAGGGTTTATACATTCTCTCCAGGGTGCACCTTGATTAGTGTAGGAGGAATGGCCCAGGGTGGGGAATGGTCTAGGCTCAGCAATCGGGGACATGCATTCCTTAGGGTTTATACATTCTCTCCAGGGTGCACATTGATTAGTGTAGGAAGAATGGCTAGGGTGGGGAATGGTCCAGGTTCAGAAGACGGGACAATTATTCTTCCTTTCTTGAGAAGAATAGTCAATATATCTCATTGTTCTACTTCGAGGGCAGATATTCATTCATATATCACAGACGTGAGTGAAATATTGGCCTAGATGATTCAATTTGTTTTAACAATATTTTTCTGTGCAGTTTGGGATCAGATGATTGTTATGGAGACTGCCTGTCTGCAGACAGTAGAGATATACTACTATGGTGGATTTGTTCCACTGTTTGTGACTATGTGTCACAGTTTGAGTAGTTGCGTACTACCATGGATAAACACAGGTGTGTTCTATCAATTGATATTATAACAATTGTCATAGGAGATTATCCAGTTGGATAATAATGACGGTTCTCGTGATACTACCAATTGAATGGTCTGTTTGTGCTCAAGACCATACCTCCCTAGCTAGGAGGGAGTGTTAATATTATGGTAGCTTCGGGAGGTATGAACCTCTATTGTGACCTTTGACAAGATTAGAATGTTTCGGAAGGAAGCAAAGAAATGAAGGAAACCCTAGACAAGATGTTGGCTGCAGAAATATAAATAATATGAATTAATTAGTACCCATAAGGAGAAGTCGGCCCAGGCAAGCCTGCCAGAATTACTATAAATACAGGGCACCAGTCTCTCATTATACACACTTCTCAAAATTACAAAGAGCAGTTTATGTGCATTACAGTCCAACAGTTTTGTGTGCAAGTCCCGGGAAAGGTGCTGCACTAGTTTTTGGGTGAGACTATCTGATCATCTTGGTTACTTCTTGCCTGGTGCATTAGCCTCTCTTGGCTATTGAATTGCTACCAGTATTCTTTTCTCTATTAAGGTAAAGGTGCTCAGAGGGTGGATTTGTCCTATGGTTGGGTGAAAAGGGTATTGCCAATGGTAAAACTATCACAATCCTTCATATTCTAACAATATCCACAAGAAAATGCACAAGAATAGACCGCGCAATAACATGGGTAGGTACAGAGATAAGAGAACCTCCTAGCTTTCATGGGGTGAATGACTTAGAAGAATTCTTAAGAAGATATGAAGATGAAGTGTTACCAAATCAGAGGCTCTTAGCTCTGGATATAACACTGAAGGGAACACCTTACAGATGGTGGGGTGCATACAAAGAGACCGTTAAGGACTGGGACCAATGCAAACGATTACTACACATTAGATTCGACGCAGAGAAGAAGAGAATAGATACGATGGACAAACATCACCTTTGGAACACTTGGAGAAGTGCATAACATTATGGACAATGACACCACCAGAGAAATGGCATCATCACTTTATTCATACACTAGAAGGAATCCCATAAAACTGGTATGTGGGCCAGGAACTGCATAGAGGAACTGCAGAATGGACAGTATTACAACAAAATTTTATAGTCACTTTCTCATTTGAACATGAGAACCCCAACATATATTCAACACTCAGACAGATCATAGGGGTAATATTCATTGAATAAACAGAGGTTGAAATCATAACATAGTACCAATAGTAGAACATGCAAATAATAAATGAACTACTGTCATGATTCCATGTGCAGCAAGAAGCACCATATGAAGATGACCCATGAAACATTCAAATTACAAAAGTTGAAGGTAAAATATAGGTGGAAGGTCCACCTCTGGAATCAAAAGTGTTTGTTGCATCAATCAAGGTGAATAAATTCATCATTGGGACAACTGAGAATCCAAAAATGGCGAGCATTGAAGACTATCGGGATGAGAAAACAACAAAAAACATAGTAGAGTTAATGCACGAGTATAGTGACCTATTCCCAACAACGTTCACATAAATGAAAGGAATAGTAGGAGAGATAGGTGAGATTAATATACCTCTCAAACTTGAGGCAAGACCTTTCAAACATAGACCCTATAGACTAAACCCAATATACAAGCAGAAAGTAAAAGAATAAATTGACATAATGTTAGAAGTTGGAATCATAGAACCAATAGAAGAATTAGAATGGATAAGCCCTATGGTAGTTTAGGAGAAGAATCATGGAGGGATAAGGATATGTGTCAACCTGAGGAAGATGAATGATGCTTTCCTTCATGACCCTTTCCATACCCCTTTCACAGATGAGGTATTAGAGAATGTAGGAGGCCAAGAAGCATACTCATTCACAGATGGATTCTCGAGATACCATCAGATCAAGATAGCTATAGAATACAAGTACAAGACCGATTTTTCCACACAATGGGGATCCTACCATTAAACAGTCATGCCTTTTGGACCGAATAATGCACCAACAATATTCTCAAGCGTAGTCATAGTTGCATTCAAAGAATTCATCCACCAATTTTTAGAGGTATATCTGGATGATTGGATCGTGTAAAGTCTATTAAAGGATCATGTAGAGGTGTTAAGGCTGATGTTGGAAAGATGCAGGAAGTGTCATATATCACTAAATATCAAGAAGTGCATCTTTGGGACACCTTTTGGGATACTATTGGGCCATATAGTGTGCAAACAGGGCTTGTGAGTAGATCCTGCCAAGATTGCAGTAATTGTCAATTTACCACCACCAAAATCAATACGTCAGTTGAGAGAAACATTGGGACACACAGACTACTACAATAAATTCATAAAAGCGTATGCACAGATCACTACACCAATGGATACACTATTGAAGAAATATAGTAAATTTTAGTGGAATGAGGATTGTTAGCGAGGATTGGACACTCTAAAAGAGAAGATGGTAACAACACCAATACTAGTATTCAAAGATTGGGAAAATACATTTCATGTGCATGTAGATGTATCAACTATAACACTTGGAGTTATTCTGGCGCAACCAGGAATAGGGGAATTGGACCATCCTATAGCATTTGCTAGCAAAAAAATGTCAGAGTTAGAGCAGAATTACAATGCCATAGAAAGATAAGGCCTAGCTATGGTCTATGCACTCCATAAGTTTAGACATTACTTACTGGGAAAACATTTCAAGATGTTTTTAGATCATTCAAATCTCAAATACCTAGTCAATAATCCAGTGTTGGGGGGTAGAATTTGTAGATGGTTACTGTTGTTTCAAGAATTTTACTTTGAAGTGATAGTCAAACCGGGGAAGTTGAATGCAGGACTTGATCACCTATTAAGGATCGCTAATGGAGAGGAACCTATGAACATAGAGGAAAAATTCCCCGATGCACAGTTATTTTCAGTACAAGTAGTTGATGAATATTTTTCTCACATCATTCAATACTTGAGTATAGGGACCATGCCACAAGAATTCAACACCACATAGAATAGTAGTCCAAGCTGCAGACTAACAATTGATTGCAGAACACTTATACAAGATGGGTGCAGATAGCATCTTGAGAATACGTGTACTAGAACATGAAAGACCTATGATTTTAGTAGAGGCCCATGAGGGAATAGAAGGAGGACATTATGCAGGAAAAGATAATGCGTAGAAGGTATTGCACATAGGACTTTGTGGCCAACCATTCACAGATATTCAAAGGACTATTTCCAGAGATGTGATGCATGTCAGAGGGTTGGTAAACCTAATAGACATGACGAGATGCCCCTAAGACCACAAGCAACCTTGCAGGTATTTGAAAAATGGGAAATAGACTTTGTAGGAAAAATTAACCCACCAACAAAGAGGTCAGGAGCAAGGTGTATTATTACTATGATAGAATACTTAACAAGATAGGCAGAAGCAACACTAGTGAAGGACTGCATCGCAGATATATAATCACACTTTTTGCTTGAGCAAGTGATCACTAGATTTGGATGCCCAAGGATTTTGATGAGTGACCAAGGCAGTCATTTCATTAAAAGTACTATCAAGGCTATGACTGAGGATTTTGAAGTCTATCATCAAAAGAGTACACCATATCACCCTCAAGCAAATGTTACAGTGGAAGCCTTTAATAAGATCCTAGAGAATGCATTGACAAAGATATGCAACGTCAACAGGGATGATTGGGATTTTAAGATACCAACAGTATTGTGGGAATACATGACTACATGCAAAAATTTGACAGGGCAGACACCATTCAGTTTGGTGTATGGACAAGAAGCAGTGGTGCCACTAGAATTTTTGGTACCTATCCTGTGCATAGCAACAATCACCAACATGACAGAACGAAGCGTAATCAAAGAATGACTAAGTTAGCTGATGGAGATGGAAGAAGACAGGATCCTAGTAGGATTTCACCAAGAGGTACATAAATCAATGGACAAAGCTTGGCATGACAGACATATTAAAATGAAGAGTTCAAGGAGGGAGACCTATTCCTTGTGTATGACATTAAATTTCTTTAGCACCTAGGAAAATTCAGAATACATTGGTTGGGACCATATGAAGTGAAGACTTTCACAGATGGGGGAGATGTACAGTTGAAAGATTTAGGAGGTACATAACTCATAGGAATGATCAATGGGAGTCAACTGAAACTCTATAGGGACAATCGACCTCCTAACACTTAGAAAGTTACCGCACAGTAAAGAGAGATATATATAGTGAAAAAAGGGGATTTAGCACGATGAAAAGAGAAAATTCCACATGCAGCATAAGGCCGAAACACTACACACCAAGGAAAGGTGAGAAAGCACAAATATACCCTGCACTAAAAAATCCCAGTGCATCGGAAAAAGGACCAATGGTCAGAAAAGGGCTGAAATTTGAAAAATGGCAGTTACGGAAAAAAGGTGCCAACTGGAGGCATCTATCAAATTGAATGTCATGTAATCTCAAAGTGCCTTTGAATTAATTGTGGCAACTGTCATCGTCGAGGAAATTTAATTTCACTTATGCATAAAGCACAATTTCATTTAAATCACAACTCAGGTAGCTTCTCTGAGAAGCTTCACAACACTTGCTATATAAGGGAGGCATGCGAGAAACTTAAAGCTTATTGTAAAATTGTGACATTACAGAGAGATAGAGCATACAGAGATGAAAGCAAGTTAGCAATAGATACAGGGTGAACCATTTCGATAGAAGTGACCATTAACCTCTATGGCACCACCCAAGTTCGGTACGTCGATCCAGGCCAACATGAAAGCTCGAAGCCACCATAGAGCATCACAACAAATACAAGAAACTGAGCATGAACCTACACAGGCTGCGGAATTCATCGACTTGGACGAAATTCCCTCACCTCGTGTGGAACCAACAAGCCCTACACCCATGGAGGAGGAATCCCAACCAACATTAGCAGTTGGCATGGACATTGACATGCAAGAAACTGGACAGGGCTTGTTATAACCCTAAATTGCACTATACATGCTTACCTGGCATCAGGCCAACTCACTGCCCTTCATTGCCAAATCCATGCTGAACAGACTCTTTAAAAACCTCTTAAACCAAGTAACCCATGCCCTAACCGACTGTTGGGCGCGTTGGAACACTGGCAGGCCTTATACTGCACGCGTTGGAACGCGGGCTGGCCCACTACAACAAGCGTTTACCTAACAAAGCAAAAAATCAGGAAAGTTTCCGCCGGGACGAAAATCTTTGGGTCAGTTAACTGGAACTCCCAGCCATGCATGGCCAAGAGTTCATCTAAAACCCTAGCTCCTTCTAGCCTATAAAAGAAGGGGTAGGGGTACTATTCAAAGG
>ML815376.1:154076-179008 GCA_009831015.1 Picea engelmannii
GGTAGGGGTACTATTCAAAGGAGGAAAATCATAGCAAAGAAACTCTGCCCAATTACCGAATCCGTTTTGTCCCAACCCTTTAGCCTTTCCTCAAGCTTTAGGAGAATTCAAGCAAAGCAGTTGGAGGACAAAGAAGAGGAGGAACCCAGGATCAGGATCGAGGAACGGTGGCCGGTCTCTATAATCATTGTAATTTGATTCATGTTGAGACTAATAAAAAGATACTTTTCCCGTCCCAAATACATGAGTCTTATATGCTTTATTTGATTTATGTTTAATCTCTAACCCTCTAGTAGATCAATAACATGCATGCGTAGTTTTGTCTTGATTGCAGGAAAGATTTTTGGAAGGAGCAGCAGAAGCAAAGGAGATAAATCTCAACGGAGGATCTACACCAACCGTCGATAAAAAGGTTAGTTGGTTCTTCCCATGTTTGCTTGTGAAAAAGGGTTTTAGGTTGGGGTAGAAGGTTAAAAGTCATTTATTAAGGGTCATGATCTGCATGCAAGTTTAAGCCCTAGCTTGTTAGTCTGTAGGGTAGAATAACCCCACAACAGAATTGGTGACTCCACTGGGGATATTTACTCTTAGGGTTTCCAGATTTCATTGAAGGTTTCTTGGGTAGTTCAAAGAAGTAGAGTTTCAGTTTCTTTGTTTATTTGTTTTCTATTAGGTCAAAGCTAGTAGGGAGCCTGGTTATCAATACCAATTTTTCCTTGGCTCTTGCTTGAAATTTATTCTCTGGAAACACAGAGGTACACATGGCCTGCAAAAGGCCTGCACACGTGTGACCCGTGCCCTAACCTTCTACAACCCGCGTTTGAATGCCTGTTGTAGTGGTTTCAGTAGTGTGTAGAGTCCAAGAAGCTTAAGAGGCAGTCTCCTCTTCCCTGTTAGAAGTTTACCTTCTCAGGGGGCTTTCTGGATCCTATCTGGGTCTTGTTGGTTTACTGTCTTGCTTTCAGTCTGCCTTATTGTGTTGGTTATTTAGTTTCTTTTTTGGCAATTTTTCTTTTTTTGTTGAAGTAAAAGCATCCAATCCTTTTAGAGACCCTAGTTGTCAATACCAGAGTCCTTTTTCAGGTCTGGGCTTCCTGTGTGTTGTTTTATCTTAGCTTTTATACAGACCCGCGGCATGTTTAGGCTTAGCCCGCAGGTACCCGCGTGCTGTTGTAGCTCAGCACGCGTTTGCACGCGTGCTGTCTTGGTGACAGTCGCGGGCTTGATTGGGAGCTTTTCAGCTTGGGTGGGGAAGTCATCCCTTCCTATGGTGAGAAGAGCTCCTCTCAGGGGTATAGAGTCTGGAGCTGCATAGTCAGCAGGTTAGGGAATTTCATCCTTAGCCTGTGTTTGTTAGTTGATGTTTTGATAGAAAAGACAAAAGAGAAAAATATTTGTTTTATGGTTTTTAGGAAAGTGTTAGAATCGGTGTTGTCTTGATTGATTTTCGCATTTTGTGCTCTGATTCTGTTGCGATCTGCGCTTTAAGCCAGATTTTTCTTTTCATTCTCTTGGTTTTGTTCTTGTCAACATTTTCCCTTGTTGCATTATTTTGCAATAAAAAAAAAAAAAAAAAATCCCTCTTTTTCATTTTCTTCTTGGTTTGAAGATTGTGTTGTTGCATCAGTAGCTAGGAAAGAGTCTTTTTGCATAAATTTTTGCAGTGCATTTAGAGTATAAGTAGCTCGCAGATCTGAGCGAAATTCCTTTATATTTACTGCATGAAATATTCGTAAATTTGAAAAAGAAAAGAAGTCTTTCTTGTTGAAAAGTTGCTGGTTTTGCATTTTAGTAAAAGTTTTTGTTTCGAAGAATTTCTTGTTCGTTTTGCTTTGAGTCTTTTTACACACCATCAGTTTCACTTTCATACCTTGTGACTTAAAATCCCCATTAAAATAAAAACTAATTAAAATCAACTAGACTTTTTGTTTGTAGGGTGCATACACTAGCTTAAGAATAGGGCCTTGGAATAGGTTGGAGAGTAAATTCTCCAAGGCCACCCAAACCAAACATGGGAGTCTGTCTATAGGGAGTGTAGAAGTCCAGTTACATAAATTTATCCGGGACCCCCCTCTAACACAGGGGCTAAACACAAGGTCGCGTAAGGAAAGGTAGCAGAGATAACCCCTCCAAAGCTGGACCGAGCGTTGTGGAGAACACATATAGAGGATTTGTTAAGGGATTTCGTCGTTTGCATTTGCAACGGAGCTTCATGGGTCTCGAATTCGTTCGAGGTCCTCAGTTGTCTTCCGGACCATTTTCTCTCGATACCCTTGACATGTTTCGGGCTTGATACCCTGCTCATTGTGGTCTACCCGACTGTCGACTGTACCCGCCTGGTGACTGTTCAGGTGCTAGCAAACTAGTTGCCAATATTTTCTAGGGACATACACGGGTGACTGCGGGGGTATACCACGGTACCTAGGACAGACATCGGGCCACGCTTTGCAGAGTATACCCGGAGGGTGCTTCCGTATTCGAGTTGCACTTGCACCAGTAAGTTGCTCTAGTGTTGGTTGTTGTAACTATTCTTCCAACTAGTTTAGTGCTTGCTTGATTTATCTTCTAGGGGATTTCTTGTAGTGAGTGTTATTTTTTGTTCGTGTAGAATACCTTAGTGTGTCGTGAATATTCTCACACAGTGGAGGATTCAGAGCTCCGCTGGTCACGAAGGCTTCTGGGCCTACCGCCGGTTATACTGGAGCCACCCCCGCCACCATTGAGACGGAAGCTAGACCATCAAGGGTCTTTGGAAGCAACCGGGGATTTTGAGCCCGAACAACCCCCCGAGGAATCGACCGCCAATATTGGATTGGTCGAAACCTCAAACACTGATACTTGGTTGGACATAATTGTGCCAATTCAATTGTATGAAATCCTGTCAGTGCCTAACCCAGTTATGGAACCAGGCTTTGTTACTTTTGCTGGGAATTCTTCCATTCCTATCACTGTTGCTACCACAAGAGAAGCTTCCCCTAACTTGCCTTTGATGGCGGTCCGAGCCACCATGGTCTTGGTTGCAACTACGTCGCACACTGGACCGACCCCATCTATCAAGGCGACCACACCTCCTTACACACCTAGTGCGACAGGCGCTCCGTTTTCATACGGTATGCCTAGTTCAGGTACAAGTCCTGTACTCACTTCCTCCACTTTACAGACTTTGGGTCTGGGGGCAGGGAGCTCTAATGCTCCTCTGCAAGGTCAATTTGGGGGCATTCCTGTCCCTTTCAATGCTTTTCTTTATGCTGGGGGTCATATCCCTCCGTCGTCCCCTTCGCATAGTGGATTGCATCAGCAGTCCGCTGGGCAGCCTGCACACACGAGTCCATTTGGAGCCCTGAGTCAAGGAACACTTGCGCAAAATCTGTTGGTAGGTTTGTCACCATTTGTTTGGAACGAGACGTTTGGTAATAACACTTTCGCATCCACTGCTTTTCCATCTGGGGGCACACCCATTTTTGGACAGTCTACACCGACACAGGGTACTATTCCTGCGCCGGGGGAACATATACCAGGACCTTGGAACTCAGGACAAGGATCCGTTCCTTCCTCTGGAATGCCGTTCTGGGGTAATTCTTTCCACAGTCAATGGAACCCTGGACAGAATTCTATGCCTCTCTCCTCGGGACCGGCATGGGGTAATCCTTCCCCAAGTCCGTCAAACACTATGAATTCCCAACATCCTATGTCCTTCATTGGGAATCAACAAATGATGTCTCCTCAAATGCAAAACCCTTACGCTGGTTAGGGTCACAGTTTCTACCAAAACCCGGGCCAGCAGCCAAACTTTTCCTGGCAACCTGGTGCCAGTCAAACTCCATGACCCTTTTATCCTAGCTATCAGCAGCAACCTAAACTACCTTTCTTGGCGACATTACACTTTCCAGATTTAACATGGTTGTTGAATGATCCTATCTGTCACGATCCGCGTTGGCCTCCTATGCCGACGAAGTTGCCTTCAGACATCCCAAAGTTTGAGGCCAAGCCTAATGAAGATCCAGGTGATCATGTGACTACTTTCCACTTATGGTGCTCATTTAACTCATTGAAAGATGATTCCATCCAGTTGCAATTGTTTCAATACACTCTTATTGGGAGTGCCATGAAATGGTACATCGAGCTTGATCGTTCACGATATTCCTTTTTTGGTGAACTGGCGATGGCTTTCCTTTACCATTTCCAGTTACCTGTGAGATACGACACCGGCACAGAGTTTCTAGCCAATTTCTCGCAGACGTTAGCGGACCATATCTCGGATCATATTCGAGAGTGGCGATGCCGAAAGAGTCTTATCAAGGTACCCATCCCACCAGCATTCCTGCTTGAGTGGTTCCTTAAGTCTTTATTTCCGCAGTTATCCAAAGACATCGCGACTTCAGGGGTCTTCTCCGAGGAAGATTCCATCACGAGGGCTCAACAATTTGAGCTTATATATTCTCAGTCTAGTCTATTATACACCATCCTTCCAGATGCACCATGATCGATTCTGGACAAAACCAGACAGAGAGTCGGACCACATGCCGATGGTATAGTTGGTTTGGCACAAACCAAGCCCGCTGAGAAATTGACAAAACAATTGCAACAGTTATCTATACAACACTCAGTGGCCAGCCAGACTACTGCTTTGGCTGCTCCTCCTACTCAAACGTCGAAAGTACACTCCATACAGACGACTAACCCAAAGGCCAACCAACAGCCCGAAGGGAAGAAAAAACAATGAAAGAAGAGTAAGGGGGATAAAAAACCAAATGATAATGCTGGCGAGGGCACCACAGAAAAGAGGAAGGTGAGGTATCCATGCAACCTATGTGCAGAAGACCACCCAACTCACCTATGCCCTCAACTTGCAGAGGCCCAGAAGTTTGTCATGCAGCAACATCAAGCCGTGTTGACTAATCCCTTTCAGCATGGGCAAAATTTAACTCACGCCTCTACAAGTGCTGAGGTGGGCAGCCAAGAAAACTGCCCTCCCCCAAACAATTCATCTTCCACGAACGTATATATGGTGAAAAGTGATGCTTTCATAACGACTAGAGCGCACGACTATAGAAAACCAAGCACCCCTGAGGAAGGCACAGAAGCCGAGATCCCATCTCTTCCTCTACAGATCGAGAAGATGTTGGGTGAAACAATGACACACATTCCAAAGGGTGTGTTTAAGAGGGCTTCTCACAATCCAAACGCAAGGCCCGGCTAGAACTACTCTGTGGTGGAAGATTTATCCCAAACCCCTTGTGCTATGTCTGCTTTGGAGGTCCTCCAAAGTTGCCCTGCTAAGAGGAAATCCTTGTTAACTGCTTTAGGATCTACTGAGACTTGTAACCCAGGTACCATAATGTTAGATACGACTGAATTGAAACCTTGTTTGCCTTACCACGTCGCGTTTCAGATAGTAGTGGCTCACCCCACAAAAATTTTTACACGAAACATCTTCTGCATGGTGGTAGACGAGGGTGCTTCGACTTGCGTTATGTCATTAGCATGCTGGAAAGCCATCGGTCAACCTGAGTTGTCTCCGTCACCTACTCTCCTTACTGCGTTCGATGTCCGGTCTTTTCGACCGCATGGCATCATTCCTTCTTTCTCTGTGCAGTTAGGGGGGAAGACCATGTGCTTGGAAGTAGAGGTAGTTGATGCCCCCATCAACTACAATCTATTGTTAGGTCGTAGTTGGACTTATGCAATGCAAGCGGTGGTCGCTACAGTTTTCCAAGTCTTACTGTTTCCACATGAAGGCCAGATAGTGACCATTGATTAGTTGTCCTTCTCTCGACCCGACCCAGCCTTGGGGGAATCCACGGTTCCCATGGTAGATAATCCTCAAGCTGGTGTTGTCAATGTAGGAGTTGGTTTGTGCCCATATTTGATGGGTACCTTCGATTACCCACCTCCTCAAGGCGATGTCAAGTTTATATCGACTCAGCACAAGGCTGAGATTTTCCATGTTTCGTCGTTCCGCACAACTTACTTTCAGGATCCGTGGATTCTTCCTTCCCCATCCGACATGATGGATGCGACGGGGCATGCGGGCATGTCTACACCCTTGTCGACTGCTGAAGTAGCGTACTCTTTGGTCCAACAAGCTTCAGCTACCCCTGATCCGATTCCCACACAAGAGTTGGATCCACGCCTTGAGCCTATCTGGGCTCAGGATTCTCTTGTCAACATCGATTCGTTAGATTTAGTCTTACCTTCTGACGAAGCAATAATCGAAGCAATGACTGGTCCAGACAAACCCTGGGAAGATCTTCATCAAAAATCATATTTCCTCCCAGAGTTACACCGAATCGAGGCAGGGGAATTCACTATCACCATGACGGGAGATCAGCCTTGTCCCATTAACCTCTTAGCTACACAGGATATTTATGCTAAGGGAAATATGGCGACTATCGTTGCCACGATACCCATCAATATCTCCCGAAACCCCAGCATCGTGGAGAATGTCTTCGTCGGAGCAGATTGATCCCTTGAAGAGATTCAGATTTACACGGATCATTTTAAAGAATTCTGCCATGTTTTTGCTTGGTCTTACGAGGAAATGCTAGGCATCAATCCGAAAATAGTTGAACATGAGATCACTATGTATCCGGACGCTAAGCCTGTTCAACAAAAACTTCATCCAATTAATCCTAGGAAGGTAGTAGCCATCAAGGCTGAGGTTGAGAAATTGCTTAAGGCAGGGTTCATATACCCTATTCACTTAACTCAATGGGTGTCAAACCCCGTGCCGGTCGATAAAAAACAAGGCACGATTCATGTCTGTACCGATTTCCGTGATTTGAACAAGGCATGTCCAAAAGATAATTATCCAACCCCATTCATCGACCAGATCATTGATGAGTGCACCGGTTGTGAAGCCTTTTCGTTCATGGATGGTTTCTCGAGCTATAACCAAATCCAAATTAAACCTGAGGACCAACACAAAACGACATTCATTTGTCCGTGGGGTACATTTGCCTATCGAAAAATGCCTTTTGGTCTCAAGAACACTGGAGCCACTTTCCAGCGGGCCATGTCTTTTGCGTTTCATGACCTCAAACATATAGTCGAGGCCTATCTAGATGATTTAGCATCACGCTCTCGTAAGCGAAAAGATCATCCTATGCACCTCCGACTCATCTTCGAACGCTGTCGCTACTTCTGGATTCGCTTAAATCCCAACAAGTGCAGCTTTTGCATCACGTCAGGACGTTTGTTAGGTTTCATAGTTTCAACAACGAGGATTATGGTCGATCCTCTTAAGGTGGAGGCAATAGTCCAGTTGCCCCCCCCCCACGCACAATTTCACAACTTCAGAGTCTTCAAGGCAAGGCAAACTTCTTACTACGCTTCATCGCCAACTATGCCGAAATCACCAAGGGCTTCATGCATTTACTGAATAAATACGTTCCTTTTCTCTAGGACGAAGCAGTGCAACGCTCTTTTGACGCATTGAAACACGCCCTTACAACCGCACCTCTGCTACGACCACCGAATTATAACAAGGATATCCTATTATATCTGGTTGCCGCAGAGTCAACCATAGGCATGGTTTTAGTTCAGGAAGATGATTCGTTTTCTAAATACGTGATCTATTACCTGAGCTGAGGCCTCGTAGGACCGAAACTTCATTATACCCATCTCGAAAAACTTGCGTTGGCAGCAGCCCATGTTGTCCAACGGTTCCGTCATTATGTTCTGTTTCGCAAGACCACCGTAGTCACCGTCGTGAATCCATTTCAGTACATGTTGACACGACGAGTTATCGGCGAAAAAATGAGTAGATGGATGGTCATCCTCCAAGAATTTGACTTAGACTTCGTTTCAGCCAAGTCCAAAAAGTCGTTGGTCTTCGCAGAACTTATTTCGGAACTTCCGGTTGAGTCAGGTGACGTTGTGCCTGAGGAATCGCCTATCCAGGGGGATATGTTTTTGTTTGAATCGTCTGACCCTTGGTACGAAGATATACTGATCTATCTCCAGACTTTGAAGTTTCCTACCTCTGCTTCTCGTGATGAGCGTCGACGGATCCTCCATCAGGCCAAGAACTATCTTATACTCAATGATACTTTGTATCGGAGAGGTGTAGATTGTATCTTGTGTCGATGCCTCACTCATGAGGAGGCCGTCATAGTGCTCAATGATTGTCATACAGGAGCTTATGGCGGTCACTTATCCAGGTTGGAAATAGCCCAAAAGATTTTACGAGTAGGTTACTTTTGGCCCACGCTTATAAAAGATTGTATCGAGTCGATCAAAAAGTGCCATCCGTGCCAAGTCTTCTCACGGAAGATGAGGGAACATCCCACTCCTATGTTTCTTGTTATCACCGTCGATCCCTTCACTAAGTGGGGGATTGATTACACTACTTGCAACCCCCCGTCAGCCAGGGGGCATCGCTATATCATTGTGGCTGTCGACTACTTCACTAAGTGGGTCGAAGCTATGCCGACGTTCAAAGATGATGGAGAGACTGCAACTCTCTTCTTATTTAACCATATTATAGCACGGTTCGGAGTACCGAGAGATATTGTCACTGACCATGGCAGTCACTTTCAGAACCAAATGATGTCTGAGTTAACATCAAAACTTGGGTTACGGCAGGAACACTCATCACCTTACTACCCCCAAGCCAATGGGCAAGTGGAAGTTGTTAACAAAACGCTTAAGACAATGCTACAGCGAACCATCAACTCAGCCAAGTCAAACTGGCATTTGATGTTATACTCGACATTATGGGCTTACCGAACATCAGTTAAGACTGCAACCGGTTTCTCACCTTTCCAACTCATTTACGGGCTGGAGGCAGTCTTGCCCATCGAATGTCAAATTCCATCTCTGAAGTTGGCAGTACAGTTATTGCCAAACACTTCTCCACTTGAGGAATGGTTAGTACACCTAGAGCAGCTTGATGAACAACGTCGTGATGTGGCACTGGCCAACGAGGCTCATAAACATAAGGTTAAGTGTCAATATGATAGGTCCGTTCGTCCTCGGGTTTTCTTTGAGGGCGACCTTGTTCTGATTTACGACCAATATAAGGACCCCCTGGGGGCAGGAAAGTTTAAACCCATGTGGTTCAGACCCTTCATTGTTAAGGAGGTGTTAAAAAATGGCACTTATCATCTGGTCGATTTTGAAGGGAATGCTTTGGCGGAGCCTAGAAATGGGCTCTACCTCAAGAAGTATTACTCATAGGGTCACTGTGGGTAACTTTTTGTAACATATGTATAGTCTTTGTGCTATTACTTTCTTTCATTTCTTTTGAAAAATGTGTCATGGACGTGTCATTGATGTTATCTTTCGTCACTATGGCAGATGTCAAGTGAGTCTGAGGTGTTCATTGGGTATGCGGATGGTGCTAGTCGACACACATGGAGGCTTGCCTCTGCCGCGTGGGTAATCTTTACACCACAGGGTCAGTTGTTATCTTCCAGAGGGATATGCTTAGGTGACACCACAAACAATGTTGCTGAGTATAGCGCAGTTATTGAGTTGCTTCGTAACGCTCTGTCATTGGGTATCTCTCATCTCCATGTCTATCTAGATGCTCAATTGGTTGTGTCGTAGCTAAATAGAATATATCGGGTGCACGATCCTACTTTACACCGAAGATTCCTTATGGTACGTCTCTTGGAATGCAACTTTGATTATATTACATATTTTCATGTTCCTAGGAGTCTAAATCAAATCACAGATACTCTAGCTAATCACATTTTAGATTGGCATATTGCTCACACATAAAAAAGATCATGATAAAACACATGTAAATACATTGTTGTACACATAATCCATAAAGAAACAGAAAAGAAATAAAAACCATATATATACATCATAAAATCCTCAGAGTACATAGATGGGCGCAAGCGCCTCAAAAAATGGGAACCATAACGAGTCACTGGGGCTTATGCCCTCAAAAAATATATATACATATTAGTGCTTGAGGCACATAAAAGTTTACAAAGGCTGTTCAGGGCCTATGGGCCCTGTTATAATCATATACAGCCCGACCCAAACACCTAAACAATCGGACCCATGTCCGAGGTAACCCCACCATATGAGTCTGCATGGAGGGTGGCAAGCCCTCTATCTCTATCATGGGAACTGTGCGGGTGAGCTCAGTGAAGTTCCGCTCAATCCGCCTAAGATCCCTCTTAGCTTCTCCTGCTGAAGGGTTCCCTGCTGCTGCTGCTCCCCTGGCGGCGGCAGCTGCGGCCTCTGGCCGTGGGCGACGCCTGTTCCGTGCAAAATCGGCAGGTTGCACGGGTCCCACATCTGCACGCAACAAAAAGTTCACCCATCAGAAACTCTGTTATCCAAAAACATGATATATATATCAAAAATACATAAAAATTACATATGCAAAAAAAAAAAAAAAACTGTACAGGCGGAGACTTACCCATCTCCCCTCGCTCCTCACCAGGAGGCACTGGTATCGCTGGATCTCTGGAAAAGTCGATCCCCGCATATGGGTAGTCCTCGATAGCGGGGATCTTCCATGACAACCAAGCAAAAAAGTCATCGTTGAAGGCCTCCATGGTCCTTCCACCACCCTGTCGCGACAGTAATGCTGCCCATCTACATACTGCAGGGAAATTCGCCAGATGTCCTCGTACTGTCATCAAAGGACTAAAGCATGGAACTCTCTCAAAGAAAAATGAACATAGTATGGTCCCAAACCCGAAGTTCCCGTGTGTCCGTTGTCGGCAATCTGTCAGTTGCCTCTTCATGTTCTCTAACAGTGTGGTACTCCAGTCAAAAATTTGTGCATTTATGCACTGAATGGAACAGTTCATCTGTGCGCGTGACGCTTGATGTATGGATGCAGAGCTGGTAATTCGCCCAATGAGCGATAAGATAGTCTGTAGAGTAAGGCTAGTGATACTGCTAACCGATATCGAGGAAGTCCCCTGATTGGTCCCAGCCACGCAATATTCTTCTATCAACTCCGAGACTTTGCTCGGCCCCGTAGGAAAGGTATGAAAGTTAATGGGTTCCCCTCTCCTCGAGAGGCCCGTCAAAAAATAGATATCCTCGGTGGTGGACACCAAGGATTGCCCCTCTATCATAAATGACTCTTCATCGGGGTGCCAATAGTCAACCATGGCATTCAACAGCCTTGGTTGAGCATGCATAAATGGACACAGAAAAAATTTCACTAAGACACACTGTGTCAGCACGACCATCACATTCGGATCTGTAGCCACTACCTCATTGGCAGCCTCGTGCTCCCTCTCTCTCCAATGAACATACATCCTGTTAAGCACAGAACGAAAAAGGAGGGAGTTAGATCTTGCCAACTCATTTTTCATTTGCGCGGGGGTAACCCACGGGCTGTCAAGGCGACAGTCGCGGGTACCCGCGCGCAGTTTTGACTCTGTGCGCGGGTACCCGCAGGCTGTCCTTGGACAGCCCGCGTTTTACTAGGGCCGACCCCTTGGAGGGCGACGACCACCCCCAAAACGTGCCTAAAAACATTAAATGAAGTATTAAAATGCAAGAGGAGGGAGTTTTTACTTACTTGGTCCAAGCAGAAGTCCATTTGGTCCACTGTAGCTCCTGGAATCACGATCTCTGGCAAAGGGGTTCTTTTGGCTCCAGAGTCAATTTCCAAATCAATAATGGTGATAATGAGCTGCCAGTTTCTATTTATAGACTTTTTGGCCTCTTTTTGTCACCCTTTTGTCCCCTTTTATCAGTTTTTTTATACCAAAAAGCATTTTGAGTGGTTCCGGAGTTATATGGGAGGGATTTGATCAGGTATTGGAACATTTTTCATTGAGTTTCAGAAAATAAAATAAAAAATACATATGGACGGTCCATAGATTTTTTTTTTTCAAAAATCAACCTGAGCATATAGGGTAAGATTTCATCCCCACTGTTGCATCTCATTTCCTTTTGTTCTCACGATATAGGATCGATCCCATCCGGTTGTGCCATAGAACCATCATATCTGCTCTAGAAGTGTCACAACTGGGTGTTAGAGCTTACCAAAACATGGATGCCCTAGGTAGTTCCTGTTTGCATTATGGTGTCCATGCCATTTTTGACAACATAGTAGGCTCAGGAGTCCGCATAGTCTTTCCTGAATACGAGTTTGAGCCTCATTCGCATGGGTATTTTTCACTCTTTGTCTTACCCTCCGGACTCCCAAAACATAACGGGTCTCCTTTTAAGCCCTTTTCAGACCCTTTAAACATGAAAAGATTGCTGAGCGATCTTGTGACCCTTCACGCTCATTAAACTGAAATTTGAAGTCACGTCTGTCCGGCGGTAGTTTACCCCTTTTTCGGTCCGGATGGTCAACTGTACGAACAAAGGAATACTCTATCGAATTCCGATTCTTTAGAAGAGTATCCTCAGGTATCATTTTCTTCCTTTTTCGGGCCTGAGGGACTAAATTTACGAAATAGAAACCTCCCCAGAGTCCATAGTTAAGCTCTTTTCAGACTCCTTAAAATTGAAAAGATTGTCGAGTGACCTTATTCTTTCACACTCGTTAAAATGGTCCAGAAGAATATTCCTGACAGAGTCCATAGTTAATCTTTTTTCAGACTCCTTAAAAGTGAAAAAATCGTTGAGTGATCTTGTCCTTTTTACACTCGTTAAAATGGTTTTGAATTGACGTCTAATCGGTGCTAGTTTACCCCTTTTTCGAGCCAACTAGACTATTGACGAAAAAGGTACCCCAATGGAGTTTCCTTTTATGCTTTTTCAGACTCTCTAAACATGAAAAATCACCGAGCTTCCCTTCTCTGGGCTCATTAAACTTACATCGAAGGACGTTACCATTGTGTGTTCTATCAACCGCACTTGCATCCTTTACCCATCAGCCTAGTAACAGTTTTCTTTTGTGTCTTAACACCTTTGGCCACTGGAGGTTTTTTCTCGAGTATTATTTCCTAGAACATCAGTCTTGTCCTTATGCCTTGAGCTTGTATGTTTGCTATGCTCGTTCCTCCACTGTAATGTAATATTCCTTTATTCTTTTCAAAATACTCAAAAAGAACAAAAAAATCAAATATACCCCAAAAAGAGGATGGGAAAAGTATTTTCTTTATTGGCAGCATCATGAGTCGCCCTTGGATATAGCACATATGTCCATTTGATTCATCAGACTTTGGGATGTAGTACGACCTTAGGAAGCTTTTCTCGCTATATTGAGTTGTGTCCTCCACTGTTTGGTTACTCTTCCAAACATATGGAGAGTTTGCATTGCCTCCTGCTTCGTAGACTTATGATTAACAGATATGCTGCCTGAGTCTTATCACTTGTCGTGCTATTGTCCAAGGGAAGTTTGTTACTTAGCCTGAGTCGGCCACTCTGCAATATGTCTCTTGCCCGCATACCCGACCATCCTGAACATCCAATCAAGTCTTTGTTTGAAATCACTGAAGCCTTCAATCCGATCATCAAGATTATCAAGTCCACAACTGACGAGCCGTCGAAGACCTCTGGGTAGTGTGGTCATACACTCATATTACGCTCCTACCCGAGTTAGAATATTTTGAAGTTGTTGCTCGAGCTCTGAAGTACAACCATCAGGCCAAATCAGCTTCTGGGAGATGGATACTTCATATGTATATCTTTCTGATTTCGAGATGTAGCTCCACTGTGTATTGTTCGTGGCTACTCTTTATCATTATTTGACATGGATCTACAGTGTATTTGATTGGTAGCCATGGTTCTGATTTATCCCGAGCATGGGTATGCCCGCCTCGGTGAGACATTTAATATTTTTTGTAGACAACACTTCTTGATACCTGATTCCTGGGCTCACTCATTCATCATATCAGTACAGATTGGTAAAGAATTGGTAATGTATTTCGGCCATCAGATGCTCTTCTGACCTCACACATTAGGGGGCATCTGTTATAACCCTAAATTGCACTATACATTCTTACCTGGCATCAAGCCAACTCATTGCCCTTCATTGCCAAAGCCATGCTGAACAGACTCTTTAAAAACCTCTTAAACCAAGTAACCTGCACCCTAACCCACTGCTGGGCACATTGGAATGCTGGTAGGCCTTATACTGCACGCGTTGGAACATGGGCTGGCCCACTACAACAAGCGTTTACCTAACAAAGCAAAAAATCAGGAAAGTTTCCGCCGGGACGAAAATCTTTGGGTCAGTTAACTGGAACTCCCTGCCATACATGGCCGAGAGTTCGTCTAAAACCCTAGCTCCTTCTAGCCTATAAAATAAGGGGTAGGGGTACTACTCAAAGGAGGAAAATCATAGCAAAGAAACTCTTCCCAATTGCCGAATCCGTTTTGTCCCAACCCTTTAGCCTTTCCTCAAGCTTTAGGAGAATTCAAGCAAAGCAGTTGGAGGACAAAGAAGAGGAGGAGCCCAGGATTAGGATCGAGGAATGGTGGCTGGTCTCTATAATCATTGTAAGTTGATTCATGTTGAGACTAATAAAAAGATAATTTTCCCGTCCCAAATACATGAGTCTTATATGCTTTATTTGATTTATGTTTAATCTCTAACCCTCTAGTAGATCAATAGCATGCATGTGTAGTTTTGTCTTGATTGCAGGAAAGATTTTTGGAAGGAGCAGCATAAGAAAAGGAGATAAAGCTTAATGGAGGATCTACACCAACCATCAATAAAAAGGTTAGTTGGTTCTTCCCATGTTTGCTTGTGAAAAAGGGTTTTAGGTTGGGGTAGAAGGTTAAAAGTCATTTCTTAAGGGTCATGATTTGCATGCAAGTTTAAGCCCTAGATTGTTAGTCCATAGGGTAGAATAACCCCACAACAGGGCTATCAGGTTGAGGACATAGGTAATATTCCGCGACCTGTGAACGTTGAAGGAGCCCAGAGGGTAAATGCGACAACCCCAACACACACAAAAGCTACCGTGCCAAGATAGCACACAGAGCATAGCTTGCACAACATCAGGAGGGGCTAATGGAAGATGTTACCGAACATCCATAAGCTTACGTTGAAGAGAGAACAATGGAGGCTGGAACCTCAAGCCATCCACCACGATGAAAGGGAAAACAACCCATAGAAATGTCACCACGCAGACAGGCTAAAACAACCATAGTCCTACCATGCATTCTTGAAGGGGTGTAGGCCATGCCTAATCTTCTATGATGCGTGTAAAGACTGTGCTACTCAGACCACGACTTGGTCGATGTGGAAAATTTCTTGGAATTTGCAAGACAGGTCTACCTTGATAGCATAGGTATAGGTCCCTTCTGTGATCCAATTTTACAACTGAAACAATGGGTAGTCGGATTGGCCAACACCAAAATTCTAAATCTCCTAGATATTCCACATTTTGGAAGGGGACGAGACGTAAACAATTGTGCCAAGCAGTTGATGACAATCACCCACAAAGGTTTCCTATGGTTGGAAGAGCCTGTTTCCATAGATGTGGAGATAATTTACTTCATCACAGGTCTGCCATCTCAGGAGGGAGAGTCCCGTGCAGTACCTCGATGACAAAATGAAGGAGAAGGTGTTGGTGGAGGAGATGAAAAATATGTATGGCACAGAGAGAGGGGCGCACTGACTCATCATCATGAACATCAGTGACACAACAACAAGATTGGCCACCAAAATCATGGCTTGAAAAATACTTAGGAAGTTTCGTAAGGAGGAAGTACCTAACGAGGTCATCGTGGCTGCAACATAGTGCGTGGAGGGAATTATGCTCAGTTGGGCCCCATACTTATTAAACCTTTTCCTTGATGATTGAAAATATGTGTAGGACCTAGGAACATAGTTTCATTACTCTTGGCTACTAGTCTTGATCGCATTGATCAGATGGAGGGAACCCCAGTACATGTATTTTTGTGAGTGGACTAATCGTTTCTGTACAACACGGTACACATTGTTGGGGAGCACTTTGGACCCCAAAGTCAAAAGTACCAATGCAAGCATGTTCGTGCGATATTATAACGAGCTCCATGAAAGTATTTCGAACACTTGGAGAAATACTCTAGAAGTGGTCGCGCAATACTGGGACATCACTAACTTCGAAGTAACCATGCACACCGTATGGATCCAAGCATGAAGGGATCCCCGGAAGGAGTGGCTACAACTTAGATACTGCATCAAGAAATAAGACATAGATATGGAAATAAGGGATTGGAAATATGACTAGAGAATTCCAGTCCTCACTCAAGATATTCCTATAGGTACGGAGGCCAACGAAGGGAAAATTTAGACACTTGTTGGGGATAAAGATGTGCCTAAAAATCCAAAGCCAAGTCAGAAATCAGCGTAGAAAAATAAGGGGGGTGCACCAAAGAAAGGTACACAAGCCGGACAAAAGGAAACTACCCAAGAACCAAGTGAACCAGAAATAGGGGTTGCGACAAGATAAGAAACCCCATCGAATTCCACCCCACAGGAAATAGGATAGACCAAGAGGCCAATCATACACACTGGGGGTGCACGGAAAAAGGCCAAGGAACAAAATAAACCACTATAATATAAAATCACTGAGGATGACACTGACCTTATGGCCGAAAGAATCCAGGACTGTGCAACTGTGGAGTTTGAATATGCCAAACACCAAAGAGTCTGAATTCAGGACAAGCTGGCTAACAAAAGGTAGGTCCTAAAGAATATTATAGGTTTGCAGAGCACAAACAGGGGAACAAATTAATTTCCCACAACATATGAAGCAAAATCCATGGCTGCACTGAGAGAGCACGATATGATCTAGACCATAACGCAGGCGAGCCTGATCTTCCACATTACACCCAACATGTTGTGCATGGATGATATTGTATCCTAGACACCCTTGAAAGATATGGTGCAGATAAAGTTGTTAATGGAGCATATACCAACCAAGGAACTATACAATCTCCAAGTCAGTGTCACACAAAAGGTGTAGTCACGCCCACAAATAGAAGCAACAAAGTTGCAGCATACAAAGGATAGAAAAGAGGCATTGGAATTGGTGGTTGAGTAGGACAAGATTGAGACCAAATATGAGAAAGAGCACACAGATAGAATTGAAAAGGGGGTGAAAACAGTCTACAACCACCTTTTGGACAACCCTCTGGCCAAGAGTCCAAGTACAGAGGAAAAACTCAATCATATTACCCAAATGATCGACAGCTATAGGAAATAGATTGAGGAACTAAAGGAAAAATTGTCTCCCATGACTCCACCTGAAGTTAGGGAGTAGAGGAAAGAAAAATCTACACTCCAACTAGTAGAGTTGGAGAAACAAGCTAACACAGTAGCATAATTGTTTGACAGAACAATGTAGCTATGGAAATCACTGGAGGAATATGAGTAGGTCCAGTGATGGGACCACGAGGAAGAGAGGTTAAATGAAAAAATCTAGGAGATCAGGAAGAGGGAGAAGACAATGGGAATCATTGAGTGCTTAAAAGGAATGAAGGACATGAAGATATTGCAGGCAAGAGTAAAGACGATGCAGGGGCACAAACAAGAGAGACATGCATAGATGGAACCTCTCCAAGAGCTAGCTGCAAATATCATTGCGCAATCAGAGGAGGCAAATAAGAACATGGCACAAACATAGGCAGAGTGTGCAAAAATGATTCGAGAAGATATCACAACGCAAGAATTAGATGCACTCACAGAAAAGGCCGCACAGGCTCAAATATAAGGAAGGGAAATTGCAGAAAAGTTCCACACTCTAGCAGAAGTTGTTGAAGGAGCGCAAAAATCCTAGGTGGCTTGGAACGAGCCACATGTCAGTGTTGGGGGCCTATTGGGTGCATGCCCATTTTGGGGAAAAGGCCATTTTTGGAGAGAAAAGCACGAAGTGCAAAAAATACACCTGGAAGGAAAAGAAACACATACGAGGGAAGCATGCAAGGCGCGCATGGAAGGGAGACATAACTGCATTAGGGTTAGGTTTTTTGCAAGATATTGTAATGGTTGATAAGCCAAGAATATGTATAATTAGTACCTAGGAGTTCTAGGGGAGGAAGGGGAGGGAGAAAGGCTAAAACTACAACATTATGTGCGCTAATGAGCTAGAGAAGTGTCGAGCAACTCGATCTCGAGGGTTATATCACAAGACGAGGAGCCTGGTGTGATCTAGTCAGCCTCATAGGGATCGAGAAACCTATTGAGATTGTAAGATCCCAGATTGTAAATGTGCACAACGTGATATATTAATGAGACATAATAAAAGAGCTCGAGAGCCAAATATTTGTGGACGTAGCCCAGTATGGGGTGAACCATGGTAGAACTTGTGTTATGTGACTGAATGTTATGCATCTCCATTGTTGTTAATGATTAAATGCTAGATAAATGAATGAAGGAACTAGTTAGATATGATATTTCACATACATGAGTAAGAGTGACTGATTAATTAATATGATAGAATAAATAAATGAATATCACAAGGTACAATCATAGATCCCCACTTATTCCCAGGATGCAAGCATCTGAGTATTGCAGCCACCCATAGACCTATCTTGGGCGAGACTACGCAGTGCACCATGTCTACTACGCTTCCTTCTGGTTTACCAGAGGGGATGATAGCTTTAGAGGGATTTTGTTGGAAGCTTGTTCAAATCTGAACTTGGTTCAATGTAAGACAGTAAAGTAAGATCAGAGTAGATAAAGTAATAACTAGCAAGAAGCCTCCAGTCATCACCCTAATAGATAACGATGTTGAGCTCGTGGCGGAAAAGGTCCAAGACAGGGGGGATGGTCCGCATCGCTGAGGCATAGAGGGAGGAGATCATGTTGAAGCTAGTGGAGGCCCATAATACTCTTCAAATAATGCAGATTTTTACAATACAACAGGATACAACACAACAGCTAGAAAATACACCACAATCCCTTAGGCTGAAGGAATGAGAGGAAACAATGGAGATACTAGTGAAGGGCAGCGACACCTTCACGGTTACATAGAAAATGCTATGGTTGGATGAGTAGACAACAAAGAAGCCATTGGGGGAGATAGAACAAATGGAATTGGTCATAGCGCAAATCCCCACAGAGGTGTTATATGCCTTATAGGAGAGCATCATGCAAGAGGCCCACTCCAGAGGCTGCGCAGATGCCACCAACTTGGAAGTTGGTAGAGAAGTAAGTGAAGTACTACAAATCACATGTGATCAATTGAATTTGGAGAAGGAGAAGATGAAGAAAAGAGCAGATAGATTGGATAAGGGACTTGTTATCATATTTTTTGGGGGTGTAGTTATGGGTTTTGTCTATGCATTAAAATCACACTAAAAACCCTCAATTAAATTGTCAACCCGAGGTAAGTAAACTAAGAGTTGTAGAAAAATATATGCCAAGGTAGAAGGGCTGGTAGTAGTATAGTCTAACTAAGAAAGTGGCTATCTAAGGGTTAATCTATTCAAGCAAAGATATCTAATGAGAAAACCCTACTAAGCAATTTGAAACTATGTAACCTAAGTACTTTTGGACCAAGGATCGATGGATAGTTCTAAGAAAGCAAGTAAAATCCCTATGTAAAGAAAACTAGTTCATAACAATAAGCAAAAGCAACTATTAAGCATAACAATAATCAAATGACAAAAGCAAACTACTTTAACTTGCCAACCTAAATTCAATGAGCAACTACCCTATGAAAGCAAGTAAATAAACAAGCCAACAACTATTCTTTTAAAGCAAGTAAACAAGTAAGCAAAACAACTAGCTAACCTATTAACGCAAGTAAACAAGTAAGCAGAACAACTAGCTAGCCTATTAAAGCAAATAAACAACTAACTACTCTAAGATAACTTCTACTGCATGTAATCTAATTAAAACTTCTCATTGAACAACTCTCTAGCCTAAGAGGCAAGTGGAATATATTCTTAATTCAAACTTCAAAACTATTTCTAATTCATAAAAGGAAATATATTTAATTGAAAGCAAGAAGGACTAACAACTAACCTTTAATCTATGATAAGCAAACTTCTCTCTAACCTATCAAAGCAAAATACTATCTATCCTACAGTAGCAATAAAACTATATTCTGATGTATGAAATCAAGGAACTATATCTTTTGATCTACAAAAGAAAGAAACTATCTTTTGATCTAGGAAAGAAAGAAACTATATTTTAACCTATGAAAACTCAAATATAGTGTTGGTGGTTGTGTGAATGTCTCTGGTGTCGTACGATATCTCGATGGCACTTGAAAACAAAGGATAATTCAAGTGGCATAATATCTACACTGATCTCAATAGAAAAGTAAAAGGTATGGATTAAACAATCCAATGAGAATTTAGCCATTACGGAAACAATGTTAATTACCCTGCATATTCATGAAATTATTAACCATCAACAATATAAAGAGATCATAATTGTACTTCTATGTTATGTAAACAAACTTCATAATTAAATTCAATCATTAACTAAGAAATATAATTGCAATCTAATTCTAGGAAAGGAACTGCATAAAATCAAACTATGCTAGGTCTATCTTAACAATTCAAAGTGCAAGAAATAAAATGCTTAAAAACAGAAATTAAAACATGGTTCTAGCATATGGCAAGTAAACTAATGAATAAACTAATTAACAACTAGTTAGAAAAATCTAAATGACAATTAAATAGGCAATAAAAACTAAAACTAACCCTATCCATCCACCGAAGCCTTGGTTAAAGAAAACATGAAATAAAACTTTTTTCTACTCTATTTTAACTTCTATTTTAAATTTGATTTTAAAAGCATAAATAAAATTCAATCTAACATCTAATTGCACACAGGGTTAGTGTATGAGTTTGCAAACTCATTCCTAATTATAAAATCATTGCATATTAACAAAAATCCTCCATACTAACCTGCAAAAGAGAATTAAAACAATTAAACTACAACAACAAATCAGATAACAAAGGAATAAAGGAACAATTCATATACATGAAATACAAAAGACATCTAAGATATGAAATGCATAAATAACACATAGAACAGTTACCAGACTACTGGTGCCCCCCCCAACAAGTCATAGTCACTTCTCAAATGCACACCACGAGCTCAACAAAACGATTTCACCATTAAAACTTGAAAAACGTAGTCTTATATAATTATGGCAATTGAAAATTGCAAAACAGAGAAAAATGTATTTGTCTCTAATCCTCTACTTCTTCTACTACTTCTTAGCTATTGTATGACCACCACGGTGGTATTTATAAGATTTACAGACCAAGTGGTCGACCACATGAGGGTTGAACCACTTCTAAAAATGGAAAATTACATTAATGGTGCTCTAACTGCCGAAATAGAGTGGGCCACTAATCGCCCTACTCAACAACCTAAACTGAGTTGTCAAGAGTTCAAAAGCTGGAGGGGATAAGCACGAGCAAAACCCATGTTCTCAATTCTCCCATCACTGGACACCAATACCATAACCGCCAATTCACCCTCTGTTTTTGTGCAGGACGTGATGTTGGACTCAATGCCGGATTAGGTACCAGATTGAGGGTTGGAATGAGTACCAGACTGAGTGTCGGAAGCAAAAACGTGATGCGTTTTTTCCCTGTAACACCAAAAAATGTGAATCAGATCCCCGAAAGCATAAAAACATGATGAATTATACTCAATATTATCATTAAGCACGGATCATACGTACCTAGTATAGATAATACCATTTTATCATTAAATTCTTCAAAAATCTCCTTCAAAGCATGAAAAACACACATGTACATTCGACAAAAAGTGTCTAATAACTGTCATAAATTGATCATATCTCAGGCCCAACATTACCCCCACACTTTAGATTTTGCAGGTCCCATTGCAAACAAAACGAAATTACCCCTCATGACTAAGCTTGCTCAGGAGGATCAACTTTGGAAGATTCTCCTTATTGCTGTGGAGACTTTTCCTTATGCCTCTTGTGTTGCTTCAGTTGTTCTCTGAGGCTGCGGTTGGATTTCAACAAGCTTATTGGATTTTTTCTCTGGTAAAGAAATGGCTTGTGCAGGAGGGTTTGGAGTCCTTGGAGAGTGGGGTTTGGATGGAGAAATATTCCTTAGATATGATGTCCTTTTTCTAGTCTTGATTGTCAGGTGAGGGTTTACAAATTGATAAATGAATGCATCCCAAGTTTGCCGCTGTTTTTTTTAATTCGGCTAAAACAAGGAGTTTGATAAGGCCATGGTGTAAGAGGTTGTTGTGGGGTTTAGTTACATTTTTCCTCACTTGAGAGGACATATTTTCCAAGATCTTTAGAAATTAGAAGGGTAAATTCAATTGTTTATTGAATTGAAAGTTGGCTAACAATCGAAAATGTAAAGCTTAAAAAACAGAGTATCTACCTTCACTATGTCAACAAGACATTGAAGGCACCATTGCGGTAAGATTTGAAAAGGACAAAGAGTATTGTCTTGGAAGAGACAATGAACACCTAGAGATGCTCCTGAAAAAGGCCAACATGGACATCAAGCTTCAGAGACACATGGCCAGGAACTACTACATTAGAAAATGGACCAGGAAAAGTCACAAAAAGTGTTATACAAGACCACACTGCGCTTTTGACTCTGTTTTTGGTCATTATTTTAAAAAGATGTTTGTGATCACATAAAGATGAATTTTGAAAAAACAAAGGAGGTTATTTCTAATTACATACCAAATCACAATAAACTCTTTCAGTTTTTACATAGGTATCATATATTGGGAGATATTCAACTTTCTTGGAGACCTATTTCAAAAAATAAATGTTTTCAATTTAATTGCCTGTTTTAGTCATTATTTTAAAAACAGGTTTTTGACCAAATAAAGATGAATTTTGGAAAACCAAAGGAGATATTTTCTAAGGAAATACAAAATAATAATAAACTCATTCAGTATTTACACAGGTAGCATATAGTGGGAAATATTCAAATTTCTTGGAGGCCCATCTCAGAAAATCAAATTCTCCAATTTAATTTCCTATTTTAGTCATTATGTTGTGGCACATATTCCAAGAACATGGGAATTAATTTCACAAAAAATATAGAGTTTTATCTTAAGAAAAACCTTATATACAAAAAAATCTCATAGTTTTTAGAATTGTGTTATGGTTAAAAATTTATAGCCCCATCTTTGACCCCTATTGTTCTATTGCGCTTCTGTCACAGTTGCTGCGCTTTTGGACAGTTTGTTTCCAAATCAATTGTGAAGGGGTTATATGTATATTTTTCCTTGGATTAGTGACTCTAGAGTGTAGAGGACATATTCATATTTCCATTAATAATTTTTTAATTAAATAAATCATTGAGGAAGGCCTCCAAAACTTGTTGCTCTTCTGCTACAATTTGCTGCCACCTCCATGCTTTCCTATGATTGTTTCAAAGTTATTTGCATTTTTTTGGATGAAATTGTCATGTTATGTTACAACTTATTCTTATGAATGGATTCATGATCTTATTCCCATGTTTAACTCGCCGCATATACCCTATATGCAATGACAAATCCTAAATGCTATTGAGTATACCTACCTTGCCCCATTCTATCTTTGCAACTCATCTTTTGGAAACCATGGCCTAGCTCCCTAGACCTAGATTCTCATCCATAAAACTCCAAATCAAAACCATACTGAACTAATTACCTAGCCTAATATAGATCCACTTAACCTTGTTCCTCTCTTCATAGGTTGTAACATAGATCTGTAGTGAGTTTAACTATGTGTTATTGATCTATAATTGTCACAAAGAACTAGTTAAGGATACAAAGTCTTCTATAACATAAACATAAAAATGCACAGTAAGATTATAACACAGACAATGATGTCAACAGTATATAATTTAGCATACCAATACAAACAACTGCTGATATAATATCCCAAGACATTGTAAAAAGACAGTATGATAGAATTTTGACAGAAATCCTACTTCCTCTTCTCATGGGTTTTGCTATACAAATGGGAAGTGCTTAGTGTTTTTTTAGCTCAGGAAAATCCCTCCAGACCGAAGATATGGCATGTCCTCATGCCATGAATTAAAAATAGGTCTGTATTGTTTTGAGAGGGTGGTTAGATTAGCTCCTCTTTGTCCACTCTTTGGAGTATCCCTTAGCTTCAGAGATGTTTTGAAATTTGGGTTTGAAAACCCTGTTATAGCTTGCTCTTTGAAACTGGTGGTGTTTAAACCAACGGTCTCTAACTCTTGGGAGATTTGTGGCTAAGTAAATTGATTCCTTAGAGACCACAAATACAATGAATAGGAGCAGAGGCAAGATAAAAGTGTTCCATTATTATTTGTTTTTCCATCGTGCTCACACAATCCATTCCTCTATCTCGCATTTTATAAGTCATGTAATCATAACTCTGTAATGAACAGTCTGTAATGAAAATAAACCAATTAAGTGGTCTGTTAAGGAGATGTACAACAATTTATAACACACATGGAATTGGCATTTCGAAAATAAAATGACTACTGATGTAATAGCCTATATCATGAAAGCAATACACATAAATTTTTACAAAGTTTTAATTCTTCTAGGCAATGTTATCATTTGTCAACTCATGAACCCCTACCCCACACCTAAATTTTGTGACACCTCACAATAAAAAATATAGGAAACCAGACAGTTCTCCCAATAGTTGAAGATTTACAGCTTGTTAGGTGTAGAGATAAATTTCACAAATTGGTCTAACGAGACGGTTAAAGGATGGCCCCACCTATAGGATAAGAGATCCTATATATAGTTAAGAAGAGGTAGGAAAGAGATTTTTGATATATTCTTAGATTTAGTTCCCAATGGAAAGTTTATGGAGTTCATTAACCTTAGCTTAATCATACATACTTCATGTCATCTTTGTCTGCAAGTAATGTCGTACACCAGGACAACTTCAAATTTATTATTTATTTTTGTTAGTAGAATGCCCCGCTTCCAGCAAGCCTGTTCAGTACTCCGACGAGTTTACCTAGTCATACCACATGCCAGTACCCATTGTCATCAGACCTATTCAGTATCTCGACGGGTTAGCCTCTTACACCCTTAGAGACTGGCCCTCCATATTTTAAGATTTTAGTATAAGATTGCTTTATGCAAGAAG